>JAUZND010005929.1:0-10973 GCA_034780555.1 Coelogynopora nodosa | reverse complement strand
CAACTATAGGCAACTATAGGCAACTATAGGCAACTATAGGCAACTATAGGCAACTATAGGCAACTATGGGCAACTATAGGCAACTATAGGCAACTATAGGCAACTATAGGCAACTATAGGCAACTATAGGCAACTATAGGCAACTATGGGCAACTATGGGCAACTATGGGCAACTATGGGCAACTATAGGCAACTATAGGCAACTATAGGCAACTATAGGCAACTATGGGCAACTTTAATTATAACACCAATTTCAATTATTAAAATAAAACATTTGATAATACTAATACAAAGTATAACTACAAACATAACTATACAAACGTATATTTATATATAATACAAACATATGTTCTTACTTCGCATCCTCAGATTCTGTACAGTTCCTGAAATAATAAACAAAATGTGACTTATTTTATAGACTACTTATCAAGTAGGCATGCATTTGCCGCTTTTTTTTAACTCATAAATCGTGTTAGCAACATATCTTGAAGCGCGCAAATGCATCCTAACAGCAACTTCAGTTCATTGAAACTTTATAGGTTGAACTATTTTATCTTAAAATGAATAATTTAATTTTCATAATTCATAATTAATAAAACTTCTGGCGAATTGGCGAATTCTCGAAAATTGTTTTTAGGAGGTCATCTAAATTAACATGTATAATACAAACCGCTGGTTTTTAAAATATATTTATTTGATGGAATATTTCGTAATCGTTAAATTTTTATAAACCTATTATATATTAATGTAGACGGTATATATTGTAGGGCCTATGTATATTGTAACAATAATTGTTTTTGTGTATATTTTTAGACATTCTAATGTAGGAATTAATTCTAAAAAACACCGGTGTCGATTCGTTATAATAAGTAATTAATACGAAACAATACTCAAAAAACGAGGTGTATTTCAAATTACATTATTGCAGATGTAACACAATATGGTATGATTCATATTTATTACATAATCACGTGACACTATACTATATATCCATGCTTTCAATGTGATATACCAATAAAACAAATTTCAAATCATAATGGAACATTTGTGGAACATTTATCGAATATAATAGAACATGTGCTTGCAAAATATTAATTTTTCTTTCTTACTACATCCGTTATAGAAAGCAGAGATTCAATGGGCCTCTCTATGTGCGAGGTAGTTATTTTATGGTCAAAGAATGACACTATATAAACAATACATTTAAATAGAATGCTCGTATTCTTAGACATAGTCCCCAGACTGACATAATTATATTCAAATTATCTTCTTTATATAAATATACACAATCCATATGCTGTGAGGTCTATTCGATCACCACCATATTGGACAACTCCAGAACATTTGATAAACAAAGTATGAGACTTACTAGACCGTTGTAATCATCCTACAAAAAACAATTAAAAATGATTATTGCTAATTACATTAATGTAAAAATTGTGTAACTTATAATTATATAATTACATTAACAAATCGGTGGTTTTTCGTCAAACCCTTGATGAAAAAAAGTTGTTATACCTACTCATGGAATTCACTCTTAATTACAATACTATCAAATAAATTATCGATGAAACTAAAATAAATTTAAATTTCTAATCTATTCAAATGAAAGAACATTTTTTAATCAACGATATACCCTAGTCCAATATATCGTTGATTAAAAAATAGTCAAAAGATTATTATAAAACCCTATTTATTAACAGCCAACATTAATTTCAAATGTTTGAATTAACTTTCAAATGTCATGTATAATTTTGTATAAATCAATCGATTTAATATTTTTAATAAATTAATTCGAATAATTTTTAACAAATAAGTCAGATAGATTTCTTTTAAGTTAATAAATTAATATAATAAATTTGAAGCGTTTTATTCTTGAACATGTTGAACAAGGTGAAGCCCTGGTCGTGAGAATATAATTACATGAATCAATAACCATATTAGCTTATTTTACTCACTCTTTTTCCAAGTTTTCCGCCAAATCGATATGGGTCCAGAACTAGCAAAAAGTGTAAAATGTTTATTATTTAAGCAACTATAAATATTCAATAGATCTGTTTACCAACGATAAGTGTGTAAACTTGTTGTTGATTTAAATGTATATTCCAAGGAAAATAGAATTATAAACTTTAACTCTGTTTTATATTTCTGAATTTATAAAAAGCTATTTAACATGTAAACTACAATTTCGATATTGACGAGTTTTGACTAAAATATATTTTTTAAATGCACCAAAGGAAACTTGTTTGAATTGTTCTGGAAGTGTACAGTAAAAGAATGCAGTAGGCCTAAGTGCAGTAAAAGAGAATGCAGTGTAGTCCTTAGTAGATTAACATATTACCAATGTGGAGAAAGTCATTAGCCTTAGAAGATTAACATATTACCAATGTGGAGAAAGTCACGGTCCTTAGAAGATTAACATATTACCAATGTGGAGAAAGTCATTAGCCTTAAAAGATTAACATATTACCAATGTGGAGAAAGCAATTTATCCTATATACAAGCTTCAGGTACTAAATTATTTTTTATTTAATACAAAAACAAGTCAACGAAGCAAAACTAAATAATATAACAGTGAGAAAGCCTTGTATATTACCTAAATAGATCGACATTTCATTTAAATGGAAATTAACCTCCATTTTATAAAAAAATGTAATATTCTCAAAAGAACTCATAAAAAAGGAAACATTAAGCAAAAACCTGTTTTTTAAAAATTATGTGTAGGCTAGTTAAATATCGTAAACAAATATACAAAGTAGCAATAGCGACTTCAAATTGTAATTTTCCATAATCACAGATGAATCACCTTGTCTTTTATGAAGATCTTCCTGAAATTTAAATAGTGTAAAACATTAAATTAAAAGACAATAAAGACAATTACATTTTATAATAGTAGAAAATATTAAATTAAATACATTTACACTTTTATATATATCAGTTTATAATTTCACATTTCGTTAAACTAAATGTTTAAATATTTTGCCACGTTTTGATTGCAATTAGTTTTGTTTTCAGAAAATGTTAAATGTTTTTACAGTTAAATACAACAATCGCATTTATAATTATAATCAATAATTATATAAATATAACTTCTCATTTGCAATAAATTTTTTGTGATTTCATATAATTATTTTGAAGATGCTGTGATATTTGAAAAATTCATATACACCCATTATGTCATTTAGAAGACTGTATGGTTGCTAAGTGTCTTAAGTAATTGAAATTCTTTATTAAACAAAATAGATATTTAATATAAATTTATAAATTTACAAACTCCACACAACAGTTTATCTTTCGATGTCATAACATCTCACGTACCCGCTTTCCAATCCGAACGAAACTCTAAAAAGAAGAAATATAAATATTTGTTATTCATTTATTATTATCAAAAAATATCGAGATATTTTAATAAGTAACTCTCCATATAAACAATACACGATATCAATTTTCAACTTAGGTAACATCTGTAAGCAAATTTATACTTTACGTAAAGTGAAACTTGTTCATTTTAGACAGAATTCTCATTAAAAGAATATTTTAAACCGTTGTTGCTCAAATAAAAACAGAATAAAGCATCAGATTGTAAATTTGTTTTTTCGATAATTTTATCGTAAATATTTTTAATTATTTTCACTAAAGTTCTATAAATTTATATAAAATATAGATTCGTCTACATTTCCCTGAGCCATAGTATCATAAAGTAGAAGCAAGTTTTTCAATGTTGTAAAATAAGAAATAAATTAATACTTAAGGCCATCAGTAGAAGTGGTTAGATTTCCACAATAAACTCTAAATAAGTGTAAGTTAATAAAAGATATAACTTTTATTTCTAGAAATTTTGATGAAATGACGGATATTAAAATTTACTTGAGTAGATTACATATCGATGCGAATATAGTTCACGTTTATAACTGTATATTTATTCTCATAATTCCATTAAACACAGACGTGATATCGAAAATAGAGTACTTTATTAAATTAACTCGTTTTAATATATTTTCTTTATTTTTATTTCTAAAATCCCTAATCAAAGAAAAGCTTCTCAAATTTTATGACTTTTAATTGGGTAAAAATTTTGACCGCTATTTTTGAAATATATATCGCTTAAAGTTTTTTTTAACTTTAAAATTATAATTAAATCTTCTAAATTTAAGTAAAATCATATACATATCATATACTTTTATGTGTAGATCTCAGAAGACTGACAAACATTGAACTTAGCAACTTTAACCCGGTAACATTGATCAACAATTACCGTCAATGACAAACTTACGCTTAGAGCTCGATTGGTTTTCTCTTCGTTCTGAAAGAATTATATTTACGGATAAGATTTTTGTTCACGAATGATATAATATGTAGACAGTTTCAGATCACAAACAATAGATAATAAACAATAGTTCAGATAGTTAGCTCAAACTTATTTAACTGTAAAATTGATACAATAGATTATGTACAATTGTATGGCAACCTAACAATTTTGGGAATATTAAGAGATTTATAAATAACTGAAATTAATCCATATTTAATTAATCCATATTTTAGCAATTTATAATGTCCATACGTTCATTGACCTATGCAATGTTACACTTGTTTTAGTATATGTTAGTAGATTCATTATTGTAGTAGTTAATTTGTGTAAAAAGCAATTAATAAATAATAAACATATATAAATTTCGGGTTGAATCAAACTATATATTTTTACCAGTTTATCAAAATTATAATAAAAAATCATTCAATCGTTCAGGTGTTTACAAAAACTAATAAAAGGTTAGTTATTTAACCATTAAATTTTCTCAGAAGAATTTGAGAAAATGATTAAATGAATTAGTTTTGTATATTAACATAAATATAAGTAATAGATTTAATAAAATTATAATTTTTTACGATTCAAATGACGTGATATAAAATACGTACATACTATATTTTTTATTTGGATAAGCGAAATATGTTTATCAAGTAAAACTAACAAACAACTTGAGACAGTTTTCAAACAAAAACTAATTCAGTTGTAGGCCTACGCATAATGCCTAACGCACATGTGAAAATATAATTATGTTTCATTCAACTTATTTAATAATTGTGTAAATGTTTTAATTTCTTACATAATATTTAATTACAATTATTTGAAACAGATCATTATAAAAATATGTGATATTAAAATACATTATTAATTAAAAAGCGTTTTATATAAAAATTGTTTAACAAGCCCGGTTTTGTTCATGTTATCAACTATTTGATAGATCTGTTTACGATTGATATAAAGGTATAATATCATATGAAAATAACTATTAGAATAAATAATAATTACACTTATTTTACTCACTCTCTTTCCAAGTTTGCTGCCAAATCGGTATGGGTCCAGACCTAGGAAAATGTGGAAATCATCATTATGGAAGCCCTTATGAATATTTTGCGTAAAATGGATGGCGATTTATACTTATATTTGTATATTTAGTGCAATAAATATTTAAAAATTAATTATTTTTAAATTACTAAACTAAGTAAATGATATTAACATATAACATTTTGTTGATCAAAACTACCATTTTTATAATGACCGAGTCTTAACATTTTCTTTAATAAACTAAATAAAAATTATGTCTGATTATTCCAGCAAACATGTCTCCGTAATATTCTTTAAATTATGTTTTACACTGAAATATCAGATGTATTTAATTTTAAACTAAAAAATTAATGTACCAGAATTTGTTTTAAAACATATACTAAGAATAAGAATAAGTCATAAAACTTAGTGAAAGACATATGTTGTTACCATAAAACATTGTTTAAGACCTTTTGTTACTATGTAAACTTGAATCCGCAAAAGTATTGTTTTAAGCCATAAAAAGATTCTAGAAATGTTTAAATTCTTATTTAAATTTGGGAAGACTTCATTTGAAAAAATATGTCAATTTTAAAAGTATGTCTAGTCTTGAGGAAATAATGCCATCACCAATAATAACAAGGGGATTCATGTTATATTAGCGAATGGTTCTGATTCGGATACAGAATACGAAAAAAAAAGTTTAAATTGCTTTTTTATTCAATACATAAACAAGTGGGCTAACCAAAAAAAATATGCAAAAGTCAGAAAGCATTATTAAATAAACGTATTTTAGATCGATATACTTGAGAATGATGCTCAATTTGAAAAATGATTTGCTTAAAATGTAATATGTTACAATAAAATATAAGTATTATTTAAAAATACGACTTATAAGATTGGTTTTACACGAAGAAATTACTTTTAAAAATGGTACAATTAAATAATATATAAACACAAATTACAAATTTAAATTAATAACATTTATAAACTGTATTATTAATAAAACTTAACAATTTATTTTAGTACCAATTTTGATTTAACAAACTAGTGACCTCGATTAATATTTAAAACTATGCGCAAAAATAATGAATCAAAATAAGAAATTAGAAACATTATAAAATATCTAAATCGACCACAGTTAAACTCCATATCTCACGAAAATATGATTCTCAAACATATTTAAATCTTCAACAAAAAATTATTACATAAAAATCTTATTATACTAAGCAACAATTAGTTTTCAAATGAAGATGTGCACTAAAATTAATCTGCAATAAATTAAAAAAGAACGGTAAATAAATGTATAAAGTAGAAATCATAATTTCATGTCCTAATTTTACATAATCACAGATAAATCACCTTTTCTTTTACGAAGATCCTCCTGAAAATTGAAATAGTAGAAAATATTAAATTAAAAGACAATAAAGACAATTCCATTTTAATATACAATATGAAATTATAATTTTACATTTCTTTAAACTAACTGTTAAAATATTTTGCCACGTTTCGATTGCAATTAGTTTTGTTTTCAATTTTTTTTTATGTTTATGCAGTTAAATACAGCAGTAGCATTTAGAATTATCATCAATAATTATATAAATACAACTTCTTAACATTGAATAATTTTTGTGGGATTTTATAAAAATTAATTTAAAGATGCTGTGATATTTGAAAAATTCATATACACCCATTATGTCATTTAGAGGACTGTATGGTTGCTAAGTGTCTTAAGTAATTGAAATTCTTTATTAAACAAAATAGATATTTAATATAAATTTATAAATTTACAAACTCCACACAACAGTTTATCTTTCGATGTCATAACATCTCACGTACCCGCTTTCCAATCCGAACGAAACTCTAAAAAGAAGAAATATAAATATTTGTTATTCATTTATTATTATCAAAAAATATCGAGATATTTTAATAAGTAACTCTCCATATAAACAATACACGATATCAATTTTCAACTTAGGTAACATCTGTAAGCAAATTTATACTTTACGTAAAGTGAAACTTGTTCATTTTAGACAGAATTCTCATTAAAAGAATATTTTAAACCGTTGTTGCTCAAATAAAAACAGAATAAAGCATCAGATTGTAAATTTGTTTTTTCGATAATTTTATCGTAAATATTTTTAATTATTTTCACTAAAGTTCTATAAATTTATATAAAATATAGATTCGTCTACATTTCCCTGAGCCATAGTATCATAAAGTAGAAGCAAGTTTTTCAATGTTGTAAAATAAGAAATAAATTAATACTTAAGGCCATCAGTAGAAGTGGTTAGATTTCCACAATAAACTCTAAATAAGTGTAAGTTAATAAAAGATATAACTTTTATTTCTAGAAATTTTGATGAAATGACGGATATTAAAATTTACTTGAGTAGATTACATATCGATGCGAATATAGTTCACGTTTATAACTGTATATTTATTCTCATAATTCCATTAAACACAGACGTGATATCGAAAATAGAGTACTTTATTAAATTAACTCGTTTTAATATATTTTCTTTATTTTTATTTCTAAAATCCCTAATCAAAGAAAAGCTTCTCAAATTTTATGACTTTTAATTGGGTAAAAATTTTGACCGCTATTTTTGAAATATATATCGCTTAAAGTTTTTTTTAACTTTAAAATTATAATTAAATCTTCTAAATTTAAGTAAAATCATATACATATCATATACTTTTATGTGTAGATCTCAGAAGACTGACAAACATTGAACTTAGCAACTTTAACCCGGTAACATTGATCAACAATTACCGTCAATGACAAACTTACGCTTAGAGCTCGATTGGTTTTCTCTTCGTTCTGAAAGAATTATATTTACGGATAAGATTTTTGTTCACGAATGATATAATATGTAGACAGTTTCAGATCACAAACAATAGATAATAAACAATAGTTCAGATAGTTAGCTCAAACTTATTTAACTGTAAAATTGATAAAATAGATTATGTACAATTGTATGGCAACCTAACAATTTTGGGTATATTAAGAGATTTATAAATAACTGAAATTGATTTTTTTAATGTATCCATATTTCAATGATGCGGTGCTTGTGAATTGAATTAGTTATATAAATTATTACCATTCTTAAATACCACATTACATTTTTTTAGTAGATTCATAATAAAATGTAGCAGTGTTTCATTTGTTAGAATTGTTAATGAAAGCAGAAAATATAAATGCAAAAAACAGGTTTTATCTAAGCAAATTTTATTATCAGCTAATAATCAATATTATCACAAAAATTCGGTCAATCGCTGCAAAGTCTGTAACTGCTAATACAATGATAGTATATACATATAATTAAACGAACCAGTTCCTCAGGGGAAATTGAGAAATTGATTACATAATTTTGTTTTGTATTAACATAAACATAAATTATATCAATGAATATAAATCAAGATATAATTATAAACGATTCAAATAAAGTGAATTTTTTAAAAAATTAAAAAATTGGTTATTTTGGTAAATCATTTTAGTAAAATCCAACTTATATGACACCTTGTGTCCCCTATAAAATTATACAAATAAAAAATGACACAAAGATCGATAGATATATGTTGTTAAACAAAATATATAATATGTTTAATATAAAGTTATTAAATATAAGTAAGCCTACAAACGCAACCTATCCATTTATTTGCCAAGAAATAACAATTTTACTTAAAGTATAACAAGTTGAGGAATCCTCGAAAAATGCAATAATAGAAAATTAGGTGTGGGGACGATGCCTGTTTCTCCCCTATGGCTCTTCCCTCTATTAATACACCGGGACCCTTCCTTCAATAGTGCCCTGCCCTCTAGAAGGGACCCCTTCTTCCATTAGGACCCCTTCACTCCATCCTTACCTCAGCTACATAGAACCCTGACCTGCTAGTAAGGCCATTTAATTATTTACATACTATTTACATACCCTTTACATACCGGAATAACCATTTTTAGTTCCATTTTTGCCCTGCTATTATGAACCATAACAGACACACTAATTGCATGTTATTAGTTATATATTTCAAAAACTATCCAAATGTATCAAGATAATTTTAACGAAACAACCCTTTTCTTACAGCATTAGTAAATTGCACAGCTGCCAAAATGGTCAGTATCACCAACGAACAGGTCAACTTCATTGTTCTGAAATAAATGCATTAAGTAGAAAGTTTGTATATTGATATTGCTAAATTATAAACTGTAAATGTATGTTACGCTTACCTATTGTATATATATGCTGCGGACTCTAAGCTGTATTCATTTGAGGTTGCAATGTTCTGATTTATTATATAGACAATTACGCTATATATCGTCACGGAGTGGATTGCACCATGAATAAATTAATTTTAATAAAATATATTCCGGATCTTGCGTCGGGGCGTGTAACCTGCCCAAGTTTTCATATTAACGTATTCAAATTGAGTGTTAAATATGTACAGTCAGTTATATTTATTAATTGCAAAAATATTCCTGTTAAATATTGCCGTATATGTCAAATAATGTAAATAGCATTCATTGATCTAATTGATTTTGTAAGGAAATGTGGCGCAATGCGTCAACTTTCTTATTCAATTATTATATTAATCCAAAATAATCACAACAATATTCAACAAATATTATTCGAATGAAAATGCATCTCTAAATAATAAAAATTAATAATGTAATGATTATACTACTTTTTAAATCATTATTAATCATTACGAGTTACGAATTAGATCACGAGCATTAAGATAGCTGATATATATATATATAAATATATATAAACTGTTTAGTTACTCCGTTTTGCATCGTTTTATACCATTGGAAGATCCAGAGTTGCATACCTATATGGTTCGGATTAAATGCATAAAATACAATTTTTATAATATTAGAGTCGTTACTTTTTTTACATACAGTTACATAGTTATTCATTTAAAATATACAATTTATGAAAGTTCGACAGTATTTGCTTTATATAATTATCATGATGAGCGCAGCATATAATGTAGACGCTAAATATGCAAGAGAATAAATATACATTGTATAATGGTGTAAAATATACAATTTTATGTATGTGTAACTATAATAAATACACTGATTTATGTCTTTCTAAATGCATTCTAGATATGAAAAGCTAAAATCGTTCGGCGCCCAACATTTTCGGTGCTGACCGTATAGACATGCCTATGAAAAAACTGGATCCGCCAGTAGTAGGAGATATGTCGACTCTAGACCTACTACTTCCGCCCCTTTATAGAATATATAAATTAAAAGTGGATTAGAGATTCATATAGTCAGCTGTATCACAAATAACTAAGGCACCATCTTTTATATGCTTGTGTTATAATTAAGTGTCTGGTCGGATTTAATATAATATTTTTTTAATATTTAATAATTAATTATAATAAAATTATTAATAATCATTTTTGTGATGGGGAAATATTTTTATTATTGGAATTTACATTAGTATTAGTTAATTTTATAGTATCTTTTATAACCAAATCTATTGTATATGTAAGTTTCAAGTACATTTTCTCGGTATTTTTGAGGATTAAAAGTTAATGTAGATTTGGACATAGAGTAAGGATAGGGTAGAGCTTTGACTCCAGGTTGGTTGCTAACGACGCATATAAATAAAATAATAAAAAATTTGATAATTTT
>JAUZND010005928.1:0-10974 GCA_034780555.1 Coelogynopora nodosa | reverse complement strand
ATTGTGTGCAAAAGTGTGCAATTGTGTGCAAAAGTGTGCAATTGTGTGCAAAAGTGTGCAATTGTGTGCAAAAGTGTGCAATTGTGTGCAAAAGTGTGCAATTGTGTGCAAAAGTGTACAAGTGTGCAATTGTGTGCACGTGTGCAAGTGTGCAAAAGTATGCAAGTGTGCAAAAGTGTGCAAGTGTGCAATTGTGTGCAAGTGTCCAATTGTGTGCAAGCGTGAAATTGTGTGCAAGTGTGCAATTGTGTGCAAATGTGCAATTATGTGCAAGTGTGCAATTCTGTGAAAATGTGCAATTGTGTGCAAGTGTGCAATTGTGTGTGCATGTGTGCACTTGTGTGCAGTATTAAACCTAGTTTAATGTACAATAATAATAATAAGTTAAATGAAACTTCATCTACTTATTTTTATTTATAATTTTCTCTGTTTTTCAAAAACAATGTATCAACTATTACATTGTCAACTAATATACCTTTTAACATTATTCCATCAGCAGTTATCATTTCAGGCCAGAATGAATGGGTCAGTTTTGGCAGCGTTTTTTAATTACCTAGCCATTAAAAAAATTAATCTACATCTTTAAATACAAAATCATAAGGCAACTTGAACATTGTACAGTGACGACATGTCTCGCGCGTGAGGTAGGTGGTCAAATTTTATATTAGACTATCGAAAACATAATTTTAAAATTATGATTAGATCCTATATTTAAATAAATTGAAGTAGAATAATTTCTTTGGTTTGCAGTGTTGAAACCACATCATAATTATAATTTTTTGTACGCTTATGAACTGTCATAAAAATATATACGTATTTGTATGTCTATTGTATTTATTCAAAATGCTCTGAGTAATATATTTTTGGTTACAATTGGTGAAACTTCGGTTTTAGAAAAAATAATTTATAAGTTCAAGAATAATTTTGATCAATATAGTTAAATCATAAACATGATATCCTGTATTAAGTTAATATATTAGACGATCGCATTTGCAATCATTTAGTAAACCTGACTATGTTCAGAATTTATTTGTATTCCATATATAATTTGTTCCATTAGCGTCGAAATATTTATGTGAAACTCGTTCCAATTTACAATATCTTCGTTGTTATGTGTTTTTTTTAATTAAAATCAAACACGGCTTCTAATCAAAAGCAATAATTGCTGTTGAGAGTATTTCTATATATTACTGAATACTGGGATGTGAGTAGCAAATCTAATTATTTTTAATAAATCACCTACTGAACTTGAACTAACACTGCTGTATTATTGAAAAATGTGTCATCAATTTATTAATATAAAATATATAACTGATTTGATTATATTTCCAATGTTATTAATAAGTGTAAACAATATATTTTTGTGTTTTTGTGCTAGGTTATTATTATGATCTGAAGGACGCATACATTTAATTATATTGTTATTTCAACGCTGTAGGAAATGTCATTATTCCAAAATTACTTGTTTTTTAAATTTAACCTATTATCTTAATCTTAATAAAAATGGTAGTATGTTTCCCTTCTTTTTCTAAAGATACTTTTATTACATTTATCTGCTCCCTCATTCTACGGGTATGTTGCCACTCTGTATAAGGTCCAAGTTGCTACGATGAAGTTTTATTTAAATTTTTCAATATTTTCTATTAAGTTATTTTTTTCTATTATTTTCTATTACACATGGTTTAACCCTCGCCCGGCTAACTTAAGAAAAAGCACACTGACGGCACACATAGGGACAGTGTCCCATAAAAAAAGCATATTTACGTTATAAATCAAAAGTATAACTATTTATTATCAAATTGTAATTTCATGCAGACTATTGTCCTACATATAATATTCTTTTAAGCATGTTTCAAAATAAATGTAATAATAATAAATGTTACAAAAAATTTAATAATGAAATGCTCTAAAACATAATGTTATAAAGTTATCAATTGTTACAATTGTTACACATTATTCTACATTATTCTATTTGCTGAGTGTTCTTGGTAGACAAACTAGCGGCATGCATTATAAAGCGCATACGGATTCTTTTACGAGCATTACATAAGTAACACCGGCCTTGATTTTCGCCATGAACAACCTCAGCTGCAGCAGGCAACTGCTGTGGCCGTTGTTGAATCTTAACTCCGCAGGCTCACAGAACGATGCGAATATCAAAACTGCAGTGTTGGTTTTTGAAACCCATCGTTACATTTCCGGCTTCATTAACTGCTCGAATAACTGTTGAATGAATAACCAACAAGTCTATTTTTTTACCTCTTCCCTGACCTGGATTCTTCTTCACCCAAATGACAACAAGGCATTGACTGCTCCTATATCCAGACAACTGGAAAAAATGTTGGGCCAGCGATTGTTTGTTCTGGAGCAACTGAAGGTTCCAACCAATTGATCTGTGGTGTCGACTGCGCCTTTCGTCTTGTTGATATCGTGGTCTGATATCTCATTGTCATTATGAAGAGTTGAAAGAAGGATAACAGATTTACCTTTTTGGGAACATATAAGAACATATAGTCATTTTACTATTGAAACAAATAAACTACTATGTACCTATCTTTGACGATTTTTCTGAAACTCATTTGGAACTTGTCGTTTGTTGCTTCACAATGTGCCCAGAATAGTAAGCTTGTTTCTCAACATTGATTCAGCTAAAGATATCGACGTAAAATAATTGTCCATGGTGATATGACGACCTGATTGATACAGAAGAGTTGCTAGGTTTTCAATTACTCTGGAAGGTTACTTCTCGAAGGTTTCCAGTTCTCCCCAAAACATATTATAATAAAATTGTATTATAAATCGTTTATAAACATTTCAACTAGAAAAGTCATGTAGTATATGAGCTATATGTTTTAATTAATAACAACAGACCGCTCAATTTCATTACAAGTGGGACACGTTGTCCCTATGTGTGCCTGGCGAGGGTTAAGCATCCATTGGAGCGTAAAAAATATTTTTGTATACAAAAATAAACATAAATATATTTTTATGTTTATATTTATATATTTTATTTTTTATATATTTATAAAAAATATGCATATAAATATAAAAATGATCATTTGTATATATTTTAATATACTCTATTTAATAATAATTATTGTACGTATAGTATAATTATTACATATACATATTAGTTTATAGTTATACATTGTTTATAAACATGTTCAACGTATGGAAGGAATAATTAGTATTTTACTATTATAGGTTTACTTTGCATTGTACGGTTTAGTAGAAAATCGATTTACCTTTTTATATTTACACGCATTTTTTAGAGGAAAACTGTCCTCAAATTTCTTTTCACTATGTGTCGCGGTATAGTCTACAATTAATTGTTGCCTATTTTATTTCATTTTTTAATTTACGTAAAATGTAAAAAAAAATCATTTTTCTAATTATATATTATATTAATTAATTAATTAATTAATTAATTAATTATTATATATTTATTTATTGAATGTTAAAATGTATACAGCATGAAGTATTTTATTCAACGTGTATTCAAACAAACAAACGGTTTAATATTATACTTTTTGCAAATAAGCTTAGCCTGTACTACCAAAATAATGCTTAAATATATTAATATTGATATAAAATCTATCCCTGTTAAATTTACATTTGTTTAAACTTTTTGTCATATACTACAGTATATATATATATACTGTTGTTTTTTCTAAACATTCACAAGTAACACGATTTCAGAAACCTCACATTTTTAGAAACCTCTCAATGAACTGAGAAATTTTAGGTCGATATATCATCAACATTTTGGAAAAGAACCTGGCTACACATGGATGATGATGATGAGTTCAAAGTGCAGAAAAGTGTTCGTACATATAGGGTAATAATGGTCTCAATCAATACAATGTAACAAGACAGGAAAATCGATCCTTCGTAGCTTGTATACAGCACTTTTTCATCTCATCTGTCTTTATTTTTGGAATATAAGGTTCTTCCAAGATAATGAGAGATATTTGTTCCCCAGTTGAATGGGAAGCGTAGGGTGGGAAACGCGGGTACGTGATGAGAGTTATGCCTGCTAACGACAGACCTAAAATCTTGTAACAGTTATTTTGTTTTGATAGTGTTGCCTATTGAGAGTTTATTTTACTTTTTTTGAAGTGAGAATGATTACCACAATTAAGATCAACATTACATTCGAGTATTTAATTAAATATATATTGTATTCACGACATTTAAATTTAAAGATTATATTTTGAGTGAACATATACGTAGATATATATATATAATTAAAATTTAATTAAACCACATTTAAGTAGGATATTTATCTTCAATATTTTTATGTAGGTCAATTGTTTCAGCTAGTTGCCTATTAATTTATACATTTCTTTAGTTATCATCTCTGAAACCATCATCAACATCAAGTATTTTATCATCCATTATTTACCTTCAATGTATTTATCACAGAGATAATTAGCTAAACTTGTTTAAAAGAAATAGTAATATTAATTTAAATTTAAATTTAAAGCAGGCCTATAAATTGTAAAACTTTAGGATAATAAAAAATATATATATATTTATATATTTATTTATAAGGAAATACAGAAAATTATTATAAATTCAAGATTTTATTTCAAAAGTTATTTCGTTTCAATTAAATATTTATAAAACTACAAAATTATTAAAAACTAATTTAATCATGAAGAAGGGAAAAAGTTCTTTTAACTAATGGATAAATACTAAAACCACCTAAAGAAGAAAAAAAGTGTATTATTGATTAAAAAAACACCCAAACTTACGAACCCATCTAGGTTGATAATCATCTAGGATACACTGTGCGCCAGTAAAAAAAAACTATTAAATAATATAGTGAAAGAAAGGATTACATAAATACTATTCACAAAGAGAATATACATAAGGTAAGCGGCATACAAGAAAGAGTTGCAAGATCTACAGGATAGAAGCGCGAGTCGATGTTGATAGCGATGTTCTTATTTTTAACAATAAAAGCAGATTCAATAATTTTTCGTAATTTAAAATCCATGCTATGCTAATTACTGGAATTAGGCATATTAGACAAATCGAGGGTTATTAATGTAAAGAGTTATTAATGTGATTAGAAAAACCATTATCATATTTGTTTTGTTTAATTCGACTAAACTCCAAATAGGAATCTACAAAATAAAGTGTAATATTACCCTGTCATCTTATTTTGGTGAAACTAGTAGAGATTTACATACTCCTTGGAAAGAACTACATAATATTATACTGTAAAATAAATATAATAATGGTATTTCTAATAACATGCTCTTTACAAAGATTTTATATTATTAAAATTATCAAATCTGCTTTTATTGTTAAAATTAAGAACATCGCTCGCAATCTATCCTGTAGATTTTTGCCTATAGTGGGTTGTTTCTGGTTTAATTTACATTCATTTACCTTGTTAAGTTCTTTGTTTACAAGGCACATTACTTTATTATTAACCTTGTTAAGTTTGAAAGCTCTGGTATTTTATCAATAAGTTGTTCCTTTAAGTTGTTTTTATTATTTATTCATAATTACATCAATGTAAATGTATATTGATTAAAACTTTTTTTCTAGATTTGGTTAAAATAAAAAATATATATAAGTATACCTAATAAATTCAAAGCGATAAATATTCTAAATATACAATTCATATAAAAATAATAATAATGACAACATTTAATACATCAACAAATAAACGCCAAAACTAGACAACAATAAAAGTCCACGCAGATAGTAGTCAATTATGGTGATTACATTATATTATTACATTTCAACAGTCCACAGAGATAACATTATTATATTAAAATAATTTAATCAGAAACATAATTGGCTATACATTTTACAGTAAACTATTTACATAAGCTTTTAAAACATTTATCTTTAAAAAATTGGAATCTGAAGATATAAATTTAAAACATTTCGTTTTCGATTAAGCGCATTACAGAAGTTGTTACAAGAAATACATACATTTGGTATAACTATTACCGAAATGGTTATCATGTTCCTTTATCTTTTTGATGCAAATGTCTAATAAAGTAATTCAAAATAATTATTTATTTAAATTATTTAAATCATAGATATGGATTGTTTGTTTATTCTTAGAGAGAGATAGAGAGAGAGAGAGACAGAGAGAGAGAGACAGAGAGAGAGAGAGAGATAGAGAGAGAGAGAGATATATAGATAGAGAGAGAGAGAGAGAAAATAATTCATATCTATATCATTTAAATGATGCTTTAGTTTATTTAGACTGTCAATATATTTCTCAGCTAAAAATCTATATTTTCAGATAACATTTATTTTATTTCGATTCAATTTCGATTTAAAACTAAGGAAGATTTTATTAAATAAATGATTTATCATTGTTTTATGTATGTTTAATTTTTATAAACTGTCTAATTTTTTATAAATATATTTTTCCTGCGATATTTAATAAACACATACAATAACGCGTAAAAATGTTATGAAGGAAATATAGGAGAACAATCCATAAAAGTGTGTGAAAAAAACAAAAATGTTTACATCAGCTGCAGTGCAATACGTTAATATCCGATTGACCTGAAATTTCATATCACTTATTATTATAAATCTTGTTTAAATACTTAAATAGTTATAATTGTAAACATTGGTTACTTTAGTAACTATAAGGTAGCAGTGATTTCATAAATTGACATTCTATTCCGATTGTTCTCATTTTATAATTATGTTCGGGTTTATTTTATATTATATCTAGAGCAAATATCGCCACCAACTTTATTAAATTAATTATCATATACATGTATGTATGTAGTCGTGACGACGGATTTGTTACTGTGATGCGATAATTTAGATTTCATCAACAGCTTAGGTCACAATTTTAGAAATAAAAGAATAATTGTCATTATTGTGTAGTTTTAATTACTAAGATTACAGTTAATATTTTGTAATATTTAAATAATATAAGATAATAAACCATACAATAAGAATAGAAAGGATAGGATAAGATAACATTATAGGAGATGAGTTAATGTAATATTTTTAAATTACCAATAATTAATGTTATATTAATAAAATGCACCCTTTTTTGCTAACTGCCACTCTATGTAGGCCTACAATTCAAAAACGTATGATTTTAAATGGCTCTTCTCTTTCTTACTAATTTTGGAAAAGTTTTCTTATCTGTATTTTGCTAATATAATTGTTTAGAAAATACATTATTTCAGAAGTAATGGTCAGATACAATAAAAAAATTACTATTAATTATAAATATGTTTTCGTTACAACAAAAGTATGTCAATGAGTTGAATAATAAATTAAAAGTAATCATCAAAACACTTATATTTATTTAAAAAATGCCCAAATTTATAATGTTAGACACCTTATTATTTCATGTTGACGCTAAACAATGTCACCTATTTTGTCGGGTAATAGATAAAATTAAAAGGACAAACTGCTAAAATAATTCGTAATACCTACTGAACTAATTGCCGCATATAACAATTAGTATTCTTAATATAAAATACTATCCATATAAATTTGTATTAATTTGAACTATATAGGCCTAGTCATTTTAAATTTGTAAATTTATGGATAATAATTGTAATTAGATTTTTATAAATTTAATTTATCTTATGTGAAAAGAAAAGAAACATGTATTATCTGAAATAATAAATTGAACGATGATTAAGGGTAGATTCTGATTACAATGAGTTTAAGGTATGAAATACAAAATCTTTTTATAGTAATGTTCTAACAAATTGACGGCTTTAAAATATCACATTATTATACCTTTTTTAATAATTATATTCAATTGTAAGAGAACTTAAACCAATTTGAAAATAGTGCTCAAACAGCGAATGCTTAACATTTACAAGTTAATTTCCGGTAATACGATAATTATTATTTTAAAATAAATTGGCATCAAATTACTTCCTGAGCCACAATCCTGCTCTATAAGTAACTTGATTATGGGATCGACAAAATCAGGACTAGTTCACTTGTCTTCAGTGTTTCCCATTGAAAATAATAAGGGGAATACAGTCAAACTTCACATCGACTATTTCTTGTTGACATGGTGTGTGCGTTGACAACTAAGCTAATATGATTGTTAGCAAGCAAGTTATTTTAAAATCTGCTTCAGCACCAATAGCTTACTATTACCTTATACAAATATATATTTTTTAAATATTCGTGAAAATAAAATATTAATTAAAGGGTTCAAAGAAATGCTAACACATTTTCATACTATTTATTTAAATAATCTTTTATAATTTCAACATGCACTTTGAATTAGCAATTAGAAATTATCAAGCTATTTCATAATACTATATTATTGCTACTTCATTAATAACGTTAATTTATCGTATTAGATGAATATATCAATGAAGCAATCACATTATTGATGAAACAAATATATATTTGTATTTCTTAAAAGCATGACAGCAGATACACATATATATATATATTCTCATTTGAAGATTAACAATAGAACCTCCAAGGAAAAACGTTGTCGTATAACCGGAAGAGTAATAAATATCCACATTTATAATTTTCAGTGTGAACAATTTAGTTAAAGAATTTCTTTGAAATTTTACAAATGTCTCAATAATTTTCCCCTGATATTAGTCCTACTGTTAAATAATATAATAAAGTCAAATATGCCAGTCAAATATAGTAGACTTATAAATAAATCACTTTCACATTTTATTTTTAAACTCATTATTATAAAATGTTGCACTCTCAATGTACGTTATTACATTTTATATTGAACATATATATATATATTCACAATTATTATGTTTGTTATCTTTCCATAGCCGTGAAATCCAGGTCCTGCAAGCTGAAAACTATGCACTAGAAAAGCAAGTGTACAGTTATCAACAAACTATCGCGAAAAAAGACGCTGGAGGAGTGGACAGTCAGGAAAACATCAACAGCCACAGCACGCCTTTCAAATCAACCAATAACCATTGCATTAAAGAACCAGTCATCACACAACAGGCCGATAATGCACAAATCCCAGCACAACACGTCATCGAACAAAATGTAGTACAATATATAAATGAACCAATTGTAACGCAACACGTCATCGAGCCTGTGGCAGTACATCACAGCAATGCTACCGATGCCAATAGTCAACCTGTAAATCACCCAAATTATGCTTATCCTACTGATGAATTTGGTAATCAACCTACTACGCCGTACATTATGGGGCAATATCAAACTGACAATGTTTGCTATCAGTCCGATGTAGCCGGAAACCCGTATGGCTTCCAGGATGACGGACTGTACTCATCGGGATCAAACCTGGCTCCCGACTATGGAATGATGGGTTTAAATCGAATGCGCAGATCATTACCCCACACGCCTGATAACTATCCTGCACTAGTTAGCTCTGGAACCAATTCTGCTAGTGGAATATCACCAAGACAACTTACACCGCAGGCCAGTCCGGCTACTAGTCCTACAATCCATGGAAGATACATGCCAAACATTGCTGGACTGGATATACGAGGTCGTGAAGGCTTAGATGTCATTCATCATGACACGTCGAGAAAACAAAGTTCAGCATGGTAATTGCAAATGGTAATATACTGTATTGTTTTCTTTGTACTAAATAGATGTG
This sequence comes from Coelogynopora nodosa, assembly GCA_034780555.1. Taxonomy (NCBI): domain Eukaryota; kingdom Metazoa; phylum Platyhelminthes; order Proseriata; family Coelogynoporidae; genus Coelogynopora; species Coelogynopora nodosa. Next base: position 1,385 of record JAUZND010005928.1, on the reverse strand, counting down.
ATAACTATACAATCTGTTCCTTAAAGAATTTTATTAAAATATTAAATGAAGTGGTTACATGTTATAGTAAATTAAATATACAATCTAATAATTATATTTTGCAAATATATATATTAAAAAGTATGACGTTGATACATGGTTCGCACGATTTTCGATATTAATTATAGATGTTTTGATTGTGAATATATTATGTAAAATTTATTAATTATTTCTTTATTTATTTATTTATTTATTATAATATTTAAATAGGCCTCATTTTTCCATTATTAAAATGATTGTCATATTATATATTATGTTGTATTGCATAATAACTGATTATCTAAAACAAAATGGGATCATTGTATAAACTGATTATTACAGTATATATTTTTAAAAGCTGAAGTGTTACCAAAGTCAATTTTCAAAGGTTATAAAATGTTATTTTACTTTAGAAAATCAATTATAAAACATAAACAACAATCTAAATAAAATTAGGAAATAATAACACAAATTACCTCCTTTACTTAACATATTTTTTATTTTAATAAATTATTTTTAAATATTCCTGATGACATTTTTCTTTTATGTCATTTTATTTAATTCATATTTAAAATGACTAATTAATAGACTTTTTGAATTTATTATTATAAAACAATGGAGCTTCCTATAAAATGTTGATAATGACTTCAAGTTATATTAACATATAACACAAACTAAAATTTGAAAAATTATATTTGTATATAAATTAAATACAAAATATCATTTTACATACATTGTTAAAAAGAATGCCGTTAATTCACGTTAATTTTGTTTCACGAGTTCTCAAAATAAGACAGCCAGCATAATTGAAATATTCCAGATATTAAACTATTCCAGATAGAACATTATATATTACCGACGAATATAAACAAAAAAATACAACTTTGAAGTGCTTCCCATATCATTTCACAGTTATTATGACGTCACTAATACATATTATATTATATGAAATAGTAATTGACGCAAAACGTAAAGAAGTTAGAGATTCCAAATTCATTACAATTGGATATAAATATATTCTTAGACTATAAAATAGGAAATAATTTTAACAAGAATATATTTCATATACAACCATTTATTTTTAAAATGATGTATACTTGGCCATGAAGTACAAACAGTCATAAATCTCACATTTGTTGTACTACACAATTCATGCAAAGGGTCTTATGATCACTCTCTTTTTGACCATACAGACGCACGTTGGTGGGGCTACATTTTGATCATCGAGTATTGTAATGCTTCCAGCAATACCAAGAAACCATCTCATTTCAATGTTCTACAGTAGTATGGAACATCTCTTTCTGCATAACCCCCCACCCCCCCCGTGACCTTGACCGATTTTTTATTTTTTTTGATGACTCACCCCC
>JAUZND010005927.1:0-10975 GCA_034780555.1 Coelogynopora nodosa | reverse complement strand
ACCGATTATTTATTTTTAAGAAATTAATAAACTTCCCCCCCCCCCTCCCCCCGATTATTTAATTTTAAGAAATTGATTACCCCCCGCCCCCCTCCTCCCCCCCGTTTATTACAATCCCCCGATTATTATTATTTTTTAAATTGATGGAGCCCTCGATTATTACAACCCCCCCGCTTATTTGGCACGCCAGAGTATTGATTTTGTGCACACACTCTCTCTCTCTCTCTCTCTATCTCAACTGACCGAGAGATCGCCATCCAGCTGGTCGTCGTTGGAGTTGTTGAGGCCCATCTTCTTCTGCAGCATCTCACGGCGCCGCTGCTTGAGTTGACTCGCCTCAGACTGGCGCCGTTTGCGCTTCTCCGAGGTCTCGATGTCGTCCCAGCTGATGATCCAGTTCATGGCGCGCAGTTCCGCCTGGAATTTCGTGTGTCTGCACGCGCGCATGACGAGGTTGTTGTTGTTGTTGTTGTTGGCGTGTGCGAGGAGAGGGAGTTGAAACAAATCATGTATGAATCAATCGATCCTATATTTACAGATTTAAATTTAAAAAATACCTTTCTTTCATTGATTAGGAAATTGACTATTTTTACTATAAATATTCAAAAGAAGGTAAAATAAATTGGTAATAATTACACTTTGAGTTACAAACATTTTATTTGGAGCTTAAATATCAATAATTAGAGTCATTGTGTGTCAAACCAATTAAAAAAATGCTTTAATTAATTCTAAATGAAGTGAAAAAGTTGCTTTTAAATAATTTTGATCAATTATATATGTGACTCTAAGTAACCTTATATTAATTTATTGATTTTATTGTCTAATGATTAATAAAAAAACACTTTCTAAAGCATATACTACGTTATAGTTCGTGAAATATAAGGTTTTAATTACAAAGCGAATTCATTACGAACATGAATAATTTTCTAACAATGTATGTTTATTACACGAATATAAAACATATATACATAAGCTTTTCAATCTTCAAAGAATCGAACAACATCTTAGAAAATTACGTCAAATGAAAAAAAATATCCGACCTACTATTTAACAACCTAAAATTACAAATATTATAAGTGACGGTGTTTATACTAAAGTCTAATATTTGTGTTTGATAAACTAATCAACTAAAATATACAGCTAAAGTATTAATGTGTGTAATTACTAAAACAATTAAAAAAATTATGTAACTTATATTTTCAGTTCCCTGTTAATAATTATTGTTATTTTTTCAGTTTCTTTAAACTCCTCTACTGATCTAGTGACCACTAAGTTTACTCAGCTACCTACCTAGTTACCCAATATTTGAGGTTGTTTTCACCGTATTAACTTATTAATTCCGGCTATGATTAATCCTATAGATGATTAGATGAGCGTGAAAAGACAACATATTATAATGAACTTGTTCTGAACAAATGTAACGCGTTTTTTGTTGATGAGACATACAATAATATGCTGGTTTACGAACAATTTACGTGTGGTTTAAAATTGACTAAAACATAAAAGGTAACACAGAAAATATTACTTTTACTAATATTAAACGTTCTATATATTATTTAAAAGGGAAATTAACGACGTTAAATATTATAGGGGTTATCACTATAAAGAGTTTTATTAAATAGGTATTCATTCAATCTATTGATTTTATCGATTAGAATAGCTTTATGAAAGTCATCCTAATGATTTTGACCTATATCTATCCTTAGTTATTATAACAGTGAGATATCTATGGATGTTTCCTCGTTGTTCCATCACAGCCATATACCGGTGTGAGTGAGGCATATATACATTATATATATATATATATATATATATAATATACTTACCTCCATATAAAGTAAGCAGCAATGGCAGAAATGGCCACAAGACACGCCATAATTATGGCCGATAACTGAGCCATGTTAATCCCTGAAACGCAAGAAATAGAACGAAACAACTGACTTGACTAAAATTGAAGGGACGGTATTTTAATTATCTCTATTATATACTACTTACTATGCTATACGTTACGTTGAAGTGTGCGTGCTACTGGTAATTATAATGCGCCAAGTATTGTGGTAAAGTAATAAATGATGTGATAATAAAAATAAAATTAATAAATAATAATACAAAATTTATTTAAGTTGAGTACCAACTTAGGTATTCATTGAACATATTTCATTCATTCATTCATTCATTTAACATATTTAATTATTCACTATATATATAGAATATGTTTCATTGAATTATAATGTATCTTTTTACTTATTTTATTTTATGTTTCATTTATGATAATTAAAGCTGTATTATATAATGAAGTTATTTATTTAAAGATACGTTTAGGCCAACATGTGCGACATTTATTGAAAATAATTTTCCAGAAATACAACGCGGCGTTTTTTTTCGATAACTCATGTAAATAAAATTTATTCCATATTTTTCAAAATGTATTATATTTATTTTTTCAATTTTAATTATTTTTATTTTAACTATGCTCATTAAAGAAGCTTGCTTTATATTTTTAGTTGAAGAAATGATTATATAACATAGGATACATGAGGAATACGACGCAACATTTTACAATTTAAAAAAACATTATTCCAATAATATTAATTTTATTAAAATGTTTAATAGGACTAAAAACGACATTGAAATCTGTATAACATATTTGTTATATTAATAGAAGCACATAAACGTTTAAAAATATAATTTTAAAATTATTAAAATTAATTAATAATAATAATCTTTGTAATTAATTAAATTTTCTTCAAAATATTTGAATATTAACATTGGAATTAAATTACAATTATACAATTAAACACGTCATTGAACACGTCATTAAGCCCGTCATTAAGCACGTCATTAAATGTAAAACTATATATTTAAATGTTTTTAGTTATTTAAGTATATAACGCATGAATCTTTTTAAAATATATTATATATATTATCGTCCTTAAGAATTAAAATGTTTCTAAAAAAGGTATAATGTTTTATACACAAATAATGTAGCCTATATGGTATATTGAATTTTGTAATTAAGAACACCTTTAAATGTCTCCATCATTTGATTTCTATACAACGGTGATTATGAACAGTTACTATATCACAACTATCAAATCAATTTAGATTTAAATAAATATAAAATGGGATACTTTTCTTCAAGAAACTTTAAATCCTTAGATACCGCAGCAGTTGCGTTACCAAGGTCGTTAATAAAAAATGGATCATGTCAAAACTGGTGATAAACAGACTATGACTTTTTAAATAAATACTATATTAATAAAAAATAATTTTTTATCCTAAAATTAATTGTATCGTGTTCCTTATAGCTGACCCGAAGAAATGGTCATAGTTTTGTCACCGAAAATGTGTTTTTTTAGCGAAAATTCGCGACGGACAAGTTCCCCATATAGGTACACTGAATCTCAATATAACAACGGTATAAATCACACACATACCTGACTTCTGACATCGCTTGTTGTCAAAGCCGCACTTGGGGGTGTCCAGCGGCGCCTTGTTCTCCTTGTTCACCCAGTCGATCTCCTTGCCCGCCACCGGCTTGTAGAGCTTCTCGTTGCCATAGTAATTGGCGACCACCTGCGGCAGTGATGGGTTGGGTGATCAGTAGAAGCAAGTGGGATGGGAGATATAGTGGTGGTGCGGTGATGAAGATTCATTTTTGTCATATAGATTATTATAAATAATTAATCGATGATCAGAAATCTATAGTGTAGCTATCTATGTATTTTAAATTTAATAAATCGATTATTCATGAAGCCATAGGCCTACCCATATTTTTAAAGAGTTCACCATATTTGCAACTTTTCATGACATAAACTCCATTTCAATAAAAAAATTTTTTATATATATATATATATTTATATGTTTGATTTGTTGAAAATATTTATAAAACGTTGACATTTTTAGATGTATACAACTTTTATCCCATTCAAACTATAAAAGCATATACAGAGCATAAAAAAAGAACAAAAATACTTTATACTATTTTATTTTTGTGACTTGCATTTGTGACTTATAATTTGGTGCAATTGACGCCTTGTATAATAATAATTTCAATCCAACGGTACAAATAAATACTGTAGACGTCCTAATTAAGATAATTGGCATTTATTAACACAGTCATGGTTATACTCATGAAGACAGATCAATATCTGTTATTCGACACGTATTTTATGATTTTGTTTACTGGTTCGGCTATATTGTTGTTCCATTTATATTATGATTGCCATTATGAGCTCCAAGGTGACGCTGATTAGCGTAATTTTTTAGAGAATAATATTTACAAAAAATATATTATAACGACAGTCTCCAAAACTCATTTATAATTGTCATATGAAAAAGATCCTTTTTAAAGGAACAATTATAGAAATGGTATTTTATTACTTTTGTTTTTATCAAAATCATTTCATCATTAGTACCACATTTAAATGAGCGTATAGATTGGTCGATGCATATATAGCAGAGGAAAATAAAAATTAGATTCAATAGCGTGCATGATTTTTATTAGAAAGAAAAGACAACATTTAAGTTATCACTATTCTAGAAAATATCTCCGAAATAAAATGTTTATAACATGATTTCTTTAAAGGGGGATTTTAATATTTTTTAGGTAACCATTTAAAACGCTCGATAGATAATATGGTATACGCTTATCATTAGTCAATTACTGTTAATAAAATTCTTACAAAGCATAAATAAATACTGAAAAGCACAGTACAGTTTCAGGTACCACAATTAATCACATGAATGATATATGTCGTTACTGAACGATTGACAACATAATGAATACGTGTAAAGCGTACCTTTAAGTCTGCAGTACCTATTATAAAACCTGCTATACTATACATTACGTATATGGTGGAGGGATCTTTTTCTATTATATTTATATGTATCAATGTACTTTTAGGTGATGGTGGGAGCTATTCAAATTAAAGGGAGTATAGATCAGCAAATGAATATCGCCATCTATGTATCTTCGTCAGCAATAATATTCACAAGATGTATCCTATATACACTGCGGCAAGCGCCTTTTATCTCTCGTGACGTCATGTATATATATATATATATAAGTGAAATTAGAAAGTGGCTCTTCGTGCTTATTATTATTGTATTGATTGAATTAAAGTATTTGTTCCTTTCATATAAAAGCAGCTATAGGTAATCATCTTTTATAGCATAATAAAGTATTATAATGTGAAAAACAAAAGCGTCAAAAGCACATTCAAGTTTCCAAAATCAAATGTTGAATGAACTCCTTACCTAAAGCACAACCCACTTATATAGTTATAAAACAAGATATAGAGTACCAATGGTTATTTCTTCGATCTTACCCCCTCCACTGTACTTTTTATACAAAGTATAAGTATCACCACAAAGCTAAATACACATATTTACTTTTTATTCATGATGGAACTGAACATTCACATAATGGTATGTGTTAAATATATATGTTGTAAATTTAATTCTGGGACGTAGCTTCAAAATTTGGGGGAGGGAATATTGAATCTAAAAAGAGAATATGTAGGAATTTTATGAACTAAGAAAACTGCTATATTTAAAAATAGATATCTATCTTGAGGGGGGTTGAAGCTTAGTTGAAATTTGATACACGCGTACCTTGTCGCCAAACAAAAAACATCATGATGAAATTGTTTTTGAAATATATATTTTTCATTATCGATAATTTGATGACCATGATGACGCAATAAAAGGACAATTTTGAAAAAATATGAAAAATAAATTTATCAACCTTACATTTGCAGAAAATATTGATAGTATCTCAAACAGGCAATAACAATCTAATATATATATTTTTTTGTTATTGGTTATAGTTTTTAGACCTTTTGATGATGTCATAGGGCTGTCCTCTGAATGCTTTCTTCTGAATGCTTTCCTCTGAATGATATCTTCTGAATACTGTCCTCTGAATGATATCTTCTGAATGCTGTCTTCTGAATAATTTGGCCTTTCAACTTTGAAAACGTACTGACTAGATACGGTTTGTACTGGGTATAGATAACTTACAGTTTAATTTAAATAAATAATTCTGGAATTTATAATTGTTAACTAAATGACAGTTCATGCTAAATATTTTTAACAAAGAAAAGTATAACATTGGTTGAAAAATATTCACCGCTTTTTGCAACACAATTCTATTGTAACTTTTACTTTTTAAAATAAAAATGATGAGATATTCTGTAATAGACAACAACAAAAAAAACTCTGACATATCTGGTTATATATACACTGGAATGTAAATCACACAATTACACACACACTGTTGTTGCATATTATTCGTAGATATATATATATTCATAGGAAATAGTTTCACCGATGCGGAAAACAGCTTCCATTATACCTCAAAGACTCCCGTCTCCTTGTTCATGTCCAGGAGAGAGTAGTCAGCATTTCTGTCGCCGTTGTCATCGATGCTGACATTCCCAGTTATACCTGACAGAAAGAGAGAGTGAGTGAGAGCGAGAGTCAGAAAGAGGGAGAGAGAGAGAGAGAGCGAGAGAAGAGAGAGAGAAGAGAGAGATAGAGTGAGAAAAATATACAATATACTATAGGATGAGTGGACTGCTTGTAATTTGTACAATCATTACTCGAAGCAAAAGCAAGCGGAAAGTTAAGTCATGTTATATATTATTATCAAATATATACCACATATATTTCAAAATATATAACAAACTACAAAATTGTCAGAGAGATTCTGTAGCTATAGCTGTTTACAATTTTTTTAAATTCAATTTAAATTGAACACGATTATTGCTCTTTTGGTCACCTATATATGTGTACTAAGACTATACTCTTTTGTCTTGTGATATCTTTTCATTGTTATGATTTTTTCTCAAAACTATATTTAACCTTCACTGTGGTTCACTTGTGGTTTTCTTCCCGGAATACTATTGTATATTGCGGTCGATTTAGACTACCCTACTAGAGAGAGGGGCTAAATTCAATTAAATAATCTACGATGGAACACAGAAAGCTTTTCGCGCGGTCAAACTGCTTTCGAGTCGTCGATGCCATTAACTCATGATGCATTATTTATAGTTCGCTAATTATGTGTATACATATAAATATGAATTGCCTCGCCACCGAGTTCGAAATGTTCCCTTTCTGAGCCTGAAGTCTGAAGCGGCTACTTTATACACGTCATGTATATGTTCTGTACTGTTAAGTATATTGATTAAAAGGGAAGATTTTTAAGATGTCGACGCTAACGCATCGGTGAATAAAATTGAGATGAACGCATCACTGCAAATTTACATAAAGGAACATTGACATATGGTTCATCACACTTGAAACTTACTTAAAAGTCTTTCGATTCAATTAATGTGATTGACAGTTCAAAACAGTTTCGCGTTCCTTAATGTTATAATTGAAATATATTTGTATTTTTTTTTACATATTTAGAAAACGGGATATTATAAATTATTATATCTTTTTTTTAATTTAGTGTATTGTGATGACCATTATTAACCAGAGAGCCACATAGAACCATAGAACTAGTACAAAAAGATGAGTAAGTACCCAATCATATATAGAATAACTTGTTAAACATAATTCATTGTATTACTCAAATGCCACTTATAATACCAATTGATGTCTCAAATGTTATCTCTATAACAGAAGGATAAGTATATACTGGTATACCTTTTGTCTTAAGGTGGGAACATTTTACAAAATATAATCACATTTAATCTATACTTGCTTAGACAAACAGTGGAACAAAACAATTGTTAGCTCAATGAAACTGTAAACCATATATGTAAGCAAAGCAGATTAATTACGTATAAAGCTAAGTGTTAGGGGATTCTTTTCAAAATATTTAAAATGTTTTGAAAATGACTTTTATGGATGTAAACGTGGAGCATACATATATATACTAAATCAACCTTAAAAATGCAGAAGTATAATTGTTTTACGTCACTGAGTTTATTTTTGGCATCACATGTATTAATTATGTTTAATATAATTCAATGTTACATTTGATAAAGCTGACAAATAGGCATATTATAATGTTGTATACGTATTGTATAAAGCAATAGTTTTATGTAATTTTTGTTAAATTATTTGTTGCCATCGCCAATTTGAAGGAGTAAACAATAATGAATATCATTTAAGAGTAGTCGACCTAAATTTACACACACCACAGAAAGTATAGAAAAGTGTTAACTAATAATCGTTCAGCTAACCCTTGCGAGTACATAATCATGTAAGATTGATTACTAAATAATCAAATGCGAATTATTACGCCACACTATTGAAAAGGTTATCAGGTGTCAAGGAGTTTGCTGAAAATAATGTGATATTTAAATATCTATTTTATACTATAGTAGTGAAGTGAAGAAGATAGCTGTTCATAGAATATAGTTGACATGTGTATATAGGATAGAATATAATTAACATACTATTTGCCTGTCAACTATATAAGGTGGTTATTTCAATAACTTAATTGTCAATATACGTAATTAAGTAATAGTTAAGATCGTTTTGTTATGCATGCAAAAATACTGCTCTCCATTCTAAATGGTATTTATATTTTGCATAGCCAGTTTGGTGCTTGAATTGACTTGCTTAATTTATTGTTTAAATTTTATTTAAAAAGTGTTCAATTAAGTATCATAATTAATGGTACCCAGAAAATCGATAACATTTAAAACGATAAATTTATGTATTTTCAATTTGTCGGTATCAATCTGTGCTGTCTCATTCCATGTTTCTTTTTATGCTTTTTTGTTTTTTCCCTTAGTTCCCCTACATTTTACAATTTCACTAATTTACTGCTCAATTTCTAGTCATTAGACCCAAAAACGGTCCATTTCCCAGACTCAAATAATCAGGCCTGAGAGTTGCAGCCATCAAACGCGACACAAACAATTTGACCCAAAAAACGATTAAATCTCTCTCTCTCTCTCTCTCTCTCTCACTATACGAAACACTGTTGAAGTGATAAACGACAGAACCCGATCAGACGGGGTGTACAGAAGGGAAGATAAAGACTCTGTGGTGAGGGAACACAGGTCACTCGTCTGGTGGGAAAACAAACGAGAGAGAGAGAGAAAAAGAAAGAGACAAAACTTTGACAGGACAAAACAGCACGGTATCGATATACAATGTATAGGCAGTGTGTGGGAGAAGAGAGAGAGAGAGGAAGGAGTAAGCGGGCGAGAGAATCCGGTGATAAAAGTGAAATCTTAAATTAAAGAAAGTCTTAACATAGTTCAGGGGATCAGAGCGGGTAAACAAAAGCTAGAGTGGTGCAAACACCAGGTTTGCCATGGCAGGGCAGGGCACTTGGTACTTCACACGGTTTGGTAAATATTGATACCGCATACAATAGACGTCGTTCGTTCAACAGGAACACTCGGGGTGACACCACTTCATTTGCCAACTGTCGACTCGAGCTCCATAATGCGTTACATACAAGTAAGTTGTCTCTTATACAAAAATATATAAAGTGAATGATCGGTGTAATACGTTTTTTGTGTGTCTTCTCAGTTGGGTGAGTCGGCTTGTGTGTTATGTAGAGCATTATACGACGTGTAGTATACTTACAATATATTCGTCGACAATAAGTGAGACATTAGTGGGAATTATTTAAAAAGAAATAAAACTGTATTGCACCAAAAAACAAACTTACAACAATGACGCCAATTTGGGCTAATTGTATACCGGTAAAAATCTGACAAAAGTTTGTACATTGATTATTATTAATTAAACAATTGTTAAGCATTAACTTTTTATTTAAATATCTAGTTATAGAAAAGGGTGGTGATCGAACTCTTCTTTCGTTCGTGAATATTTGCTCTCTTGTTAAATTACAATCACCGGATGTTTTTTTACGAGCATTTATACGTATGATCAATACTGAAAGTTATATCTTATGTTTATTACTTTAATTGTTGTGCTTCTTTAATATGTAGCAATCCCGTCTTATTGAAACACAAAAGACATTTTATTTGAGTAATGTATATATATTATATAGCATTAGTTTAGGTTTAATATGTGTTAAGTAATCATTTATGGATTTCTAAATTATAATATGTTCAAAATATGTTCAAAATATGCTAAACCAACTAAATCTAACATTCTGTTTCATTAATACGGTTATAAAACCAAAGTAAAATTACGAAAATGGTATTTGTCTTTCTGTACTTTTATGCAAAATAAAGTTGCTAAAATACATTGTGTAATTTATTGTTTGATGTAAATGGGTAACTTTTTACTTCTAGTAATTTATTTTAAGGAGGGAACACACATATATATACATACACAGCAAAGGTATACTAGATGATCGATGCAGACATTTTGGTAATAGTATACATTTTGCTACTATGTAACTATAAATAACATGTCGAGGTCCAACAAAGTATCCATCAAGTAAATGTGAAGTAACCCTATAATATATATATATATGTACATATATGACACAATCTGTTACTTTTTTAAAGACAGGCGAAATTTTAATAACAATAATTAATTAATTATTGAAAAAGTTACATCAAATATCGAAACATTCTATATATGAAAATGAGAAAAAGTATCTTTCAAGATGCTCAATGGTTTTAGACAGAGTCTCTATATATAACATATTTTTATTCCAACATGAAGCTGTGGTATTGTTAAAAATATTCCAACTGACTGAAACTTTTAAATTTATTTTAAATGTAGCATTATTTCTATGATTTTTCGCATTATTTTATTTATGTGTTAGATATTAAAGTGAATTAGTTGTATGACGTTATTTAGTAACTGTTTCAAGCCATGGAAATATCTATATTTTTAATTCATAGCATCGTTAATCGACTATACATGTTTAGCTTGAGGCAACAAATATTACAAATCAATATTCCGACTATTAATTATATCATTACTATACAATATTTGACTTAATATAATAGTATATTACGCCACGCGAATTGATTGTTTTTACTCACGCTAATTTATTTTTGCTCACGCGGCCGAA
>JAUZND010005926.1:0-10975 GCA_034780555.1 Coelogynopora nodosa | reverse complement strand
TTTAAATATATAAAATATTGTATAAATCTTATGTACATAAGTGTTAAATAAAAATAGATAGAAAAGTGTATACGTCTATTTGGGACACCCTGTATGTATATAGAATTACTAATATAACTATTATATTTATTATTATACAATACACTTATTATATTTATTATAATTATACTATATACTTATTAAAGGCAAAATTACCTAATAACACACTATTGTCATAATTAAACCTTACATAGTGACGTCGTAGACATTATATAACTATAAATTGATGAGGTTTAAGGTTAGCTATAACTTACTAGAAGATATTAAAAGTTCCCTGGAATCTCCGTTGAAGTAAATTCACAATTGAATATGATGGGTAAATTATACGCAAAAAACATAGAATTTATTAATTGTTATTATATATTTTTGAACTTGACAGTATAGTATATTTTAATGATCACATTGGCTTAAAATGATTATATTATTTTTCTGAGTGTGTTGTTGAAAAAATTATCAATAAGCTTATTTTCTCAGAAATCGTTTCTAATATTCTTTAATTAGAAATATTAAAAATCCATTAGAATCCACTTTAACTCTCATAAATCCATATTTACTTCCGTTAACTCTCATAAATCCATATTTGCTTATCTTAACTCTCATAAGTCTATATTTACCTCCTTCAGTTCTCATAAGTCTATATTTACTTCCTTCAGTTCTCATAAGTCCATATTTACCTCCTTCAATTCTCATAAGTCCATATTTACCTCCTTCAGTTCTCATAAGTCCCTACTTACCTCCTTCAGTTCTCATAAGTCCCTACTTACCTCCTTCAGTTCTCATAAGTCCATATTTACCTCCTTCAGTTCTCATAAGTCCATATTTATCTCCTTCAGTTCTCATAAGTCCATATTTACCTCCTTCAGTTCTCATAAGTCCATATTTACCTCCTTGTGTTCCTCTGCAGGTCCCGGCAGTAGGCATCACCAGTTCCCACGAACCCCTGGTCACCAATCAATACACGATGGATCTCGAGGTTCTCTTGATTCGATCCCCCCCAGATTCACCCACATTTTTCACTCGAGCCAATGCTACGTTCAACGAGACGGTATTGCAATCTTTGAATAATGAGGCTGACATTGTATTGGGGTCGGTTGTCTCATCGATGCACATGAATGCTTCCTACCTCACTAAGCCCTACTTTGGGTAAGATAATGTTTTATTGACTCTCTGGTATCTCATATGTAATATCGCTTGTAGTCTTCAATGTATCTCATACGTTTCTGCCATAGATAAGTTCTATGAATATTAATTGATTTTATTGATTTAGTCACAATATATTTGTGACATTTCGAAGTCGACAATTGTTACTAAAAATTCAAAGAATGTATAACAACTGATGCAATCGTCCAAATCTTTGATAAATTTCCTAGTGACATGCGGCTGTTCATTATTGACCATATTTGTACATTGAACACGATGAATTACATGTTTAGCATATAACAATTCATGTTATATTTTTCTACATTAATTACTTTCGTTCATAATCCATTAAAAAATATTTTTTGGTGGTATCTTACGAAACACAATATTTATTAACTAAAATTGTTATATTCGTGAAGCCTATGTGTTAACAGAGATAACATTACTATTTTTTATCATTTATAATTAATCAAACCAACTAATTTTTAAGAAAAAAACAAATTAATCAGAATTTCACTTCATAATTTCTGTTTATTGTAATCTGAACTAAAATAAGATGGTTTAAAAAGAAAGAATTTCGATTGATTTAACTGTATAGCCGTGTTTATTTAACCAACTTTGATCCATTGATTTTAATTCTTCTGAGGATCCTGATATAATTGATAATTATCCTTAATTATTTGACCAGTGCAGAAAACATTTTTCGACTTTGCGAGAATTCGTGCCGCATTAGATAAGAAAATATGGTGTATATATAATGATGAGTGAGAATGCGTTTCTTGCGAAAAAGGGTCATAACCGAGGGCTGTTTTGAATCAATATTTCATAAAATGAAATGTTTTTCGTTAACTGAATACTTGTGATTATTAGTCTAAACATATGCAATAAAATTAAATAAAAGAATACATAATAATGCCACTCCCTGTAAAATAAACAGCTAAACAATTCAATTACAACGTTTATATTTATCAATTAGAAACTTTTGCTAGATGTTACGAATATGGAAACTCTGTCTGAAACAATCCGCTAAATTGAACTAAATTCATAAGAATCCTTCAAATGTAAAAATATAATATGCTTATTGAAATATAAATAAACCCCTATTTACTAATAAAAATACAAACACAAACAAAAACCGATACAATCTTAAAACTTATTTTTTTAAAACCTTAAAAACCTCATATAATTTTATCAATATATTATATTTAAAAAGTAAACAAAATAAAATATATTCATTCTATTCATTAAAAATTTAAATAAATGTAATAATAATAAAAGAAAAGATAGTCTGCAGATATAAGTAGTATAATGATTGAACATATAATGTTTCACAATTACAAATTGTACTCACACAGCACCACAGCATCATCTCCTGTCATCCTCACATCCACTCACACAGCACCACAGCATCATCTCCTGTCATCCTCACCTCCACTCACACAGCACCACAGCATCATCTCCTGTCATCCTCACCTCCACTCACACAGCACCACAACATCATCTCCTGTCATCCTCACCTTCTCTCACACAGCACCACAGCATAATCTCCTGTTATTCTCACCTCTATTCAAACAGCACATCAATCGGGATAATGGTCTCTCGGCGGGAGAAGCTATCCGGCTCCGCGGTTTTCCTTGCTTTCTTAGCCCCCTTTGACTGGTTTATGTGGATTGGAATATTCCTCACAATCCAGGTTGCTGCTGCCGCCTCCGTCATCTATGAATGGCATAGTCCCTTCGGCCTTACTCCCCGGGGGCGCAATCGAAGCCGTGTCTTCAGCTTCTCGTCGGCATTAACTCTGTGCTGGTCAATGCTGTTTTCGCACACAGTTGCCACCAAGTCTCCCAAGTGTTGGAGTTCCCGGTTTCTAATGAACGTGTACGCCTGCTTTTGTGTCATCTTCTTAGCCTCCTATACTGCAAACTTGGCTGCCTATATGGTCGGGGAGAAACTGCTCAGTGAGATCTCGGGGATTCATGACCCAAAGGTTGGTTGAGGAAAAAAGTTCTCATTTATTAATATGACAAGGGTATTGTATCAAAAAGGCAGAGGGTCATGAAGTGTTAGCTTTTAGGAATTACAAGCTCTCACTTATTGATAACAGCTCACAACAACCCTTCATGGCTGTATGCCTTTTTGATAAATCAGAAGATCAATTACAAGATCAATGCCAAAAGTTTTGAAAAAAATTCTTTTTTAAACCTGAAGATCTCATTTGTAGGGATTGGTAGAAAAAAATGAAGAAACCTAGAAAGAATTTGTAAATGGATTGCTTAAGTGTCTAATTTATAAATTTATAATATGTTATCAAATATTTTACAAACATAAATAATTTTTTAAATGAAAAATTACATCAACCGAGTTATCTGAATTGTTTTTATTCAAAATTAGGTATAGTTAATATGAACATTATATTCATCAGTGAATATATCACAATCTAGAAAAGACCCAGAGTGTTTGACAGCGTGGTCATTATCTTTTAAATAAATCTAAATTATATAGAAGGGAAGTCGATCTTTATTAGAAAATATTTATTTGAAAAGACATGTTTCAAATCACTCACGACACTAATTTCTTTCTGAGAAAATTCTTACTCCGGTAAAAAAGTTGCTTTCTTATGTTATATGGTGAATCGTTCGTAGATAAGAAGGAGTATATAATCAGCCCCTGTTTGATATCTCAAAATGGCTCAATTTCTGAAATTATGATTAATTATACATTGTGAAGAAATATATGTGGCTAGCTCAATATATAAAACAACACTAAGTTTTCTTTCTAACGAATAATAAAACCTAACATAGGTTTGAACTTTGTTTCTTTTTAGTACGTTATTATTCTGAATTAACATTTTGCTATAAAGATGAAATTAGAAAAATACTAATGGAAAATCAAAACACACCAATGAAAAATTATTCCAAAACATTATAAAAATTAAATTACCATGTAATCATTTATTATTCTGTATCTTTCTCACCTTCCGTCTCAATTATTTGTCACTCGTTGCCATTTTTGTTTTTCATTAAATGTAGGTATATTATGATATTTTTATTATAACTGTATGGTTTTTTTGTGAAAATAGTGTGTGCTTTGTTATTTGTCGAAAATATTAACCAATTTAAATTACTGGATATATTTATTGAGAGTAGTATAGAAAGGGTCGACTTTGGCACACCACTTGACCTTTGATCGACTCCCGTACCCTCTCCTACAAATATAAAATGATTTTGGATTTTTGCGCCAAACATATTTTTGACTCTCACTTTTTTTTACGAACCAGATCATTATGGATCATAAGTTGTCCAATATTTTTCATTGGGTATATTTTTTTAGGATAGTAATCTATGGCAACCAAATTTGGTACGATGACTCACAAATATAAGATAAACATTTGTATATTGCTTACACATATTTGTAAGTAGTATATAACCTTACAAATTTAAATGAGTGTCTAATTACATTATAATATTATTTTTTAATTATAAATATCGTTTTCAAACCGTTTTCTAAATTTTAAGCGAAAAATGACGTCACTCGTGAAGTCATTTTGGTTTTTAGCCTATAACTTTTGATTTTATAAAATATGATAACCACACTTGGTATGATGACTCACTAACATAGTAAGCCAAATCTATTTTACCACTTTTTTGTGTTAAACCAGACACTCAACATCATGAAATCTCTTCAGTTGTATGTGTGTTGTTTGATCAGGCACTATATGCCAAGGCAGCTGAAATAATGTGGAAATATGAGAGGGTCAGCAACATCACAATCAGGATGGGGTGTTTCACACAATCTGCAATTTGCTCTTTATTCTGGGTAAGCGATTCCAGGATGCAGGACTAAAGGATCACTGTGTGGAGAAAGAAGGTTTCTCTTGAAAGAAGCCTTGCAGAGCATTGCTAGTTTTCATGAAGATGTTTCTGAGGCATCACTCGCGCACCTATTGGAGAATACATCGAACACACTTTGGAGATATTTCAAGCCTACATGGACTCTATCAGAGATCGACTAGGTTTTTCTGCATTCTGGATGTCCTACCTGGATAGAACAGAGATCATGCTGGGACTGATTCATGCTTCAAGAGAAGGGGATTGGATGCTTCACCTTACATCAATCCGCCAGATGATCGTGTTTTGCTTATGACAAACTCAACTATGCCCGTTTTCTGCCATACTATTATGCCACGATGTCAAGATGGCCTACTGATCACCTTTACGAGCATGCGCGCTTCATGCAAAGTGACTTCTCAGTCCAGATTGGTTGCTCAAGTCTATTCGGGTGCATACCGTGGGCCAGACCATAGAGGAGACTGTTAGCAAGGACACACAGACACCAGGAGGAACAAAAGGCTTCAGCCTGAAATCTGGTGCTGTCGCCAAATACAACTTGACACCTGAGTACCAAAGAACCTACTTGCAGCAGTTGAGAGAAATGGTGGGCTAAAGTGAAGCGAACCTCAATCACCCAGATTTTCAGTTCCCTAGGATCAGAAAAGATGAGGCTGATGTTCAGTCTATTGTTGAAATCATGGATACCTGTTGGTTGAATCCATTCAGCACAGACAATGAGGATCTGGTCAGCTTGTCAACGGCAACTGTTACGCCACCAGATGTAGCCCATGATCTTCTTCATGCTCACAAGATGGGAGAGGAACCATATCAAACATTCAAACAAGAACGACCTGGAGAAAATCTACCAACTGCACAGTTCCATGACAAGATGAGAAAAATGAAACTAATAACATTCTCGAACATCCAAAAGAAACTGCCAAAAAAAGGGAAAGTCAACCGAGTAGTTCTGAAGGCTGATATGAACTTCTTTGGCCATATTATTCTAGTGGCTGGGAGCCGAAAGCTCCCCTTGCTTGATGTCTTGGCTCATCCTATAGGTCCACTACCATGGGCCATTGCCAATGGCGATGGATCCCTTCGCGAAACGAATAAGGCAGCTTTAGCCAGACACCTGGAGAAGAATGTCAACTGCAGAAAACGAGATCAGAGGTGATCCCTGAACCATCAACAACGATCATTGACGGGATGAGCCTGGTGCTGAAGCTGAAAGGGAATGAGAAAACCTTTGTCGAGCTTGCAGAGCACTAAAAGCTGTTCTCCGTGATAGCGCTTAGATGTTGTCTTTGATGTGTACAAGAAAACATCAATCAAAGATGCAGAAAGGGTGAAAAGAGGAGCAGACATGACAGGCATCCAGTTCAGGAACATTGCATCAGGCCACAACATACGTACAACAGTAGAGGAATATCCTATGCAGCTCTTCTAACAAGGCCAGCCTAATCAAGTTCTTGGTAGACTAGTGGAAAGGTCAACACGTGTGAGAACGAATGCTTGCGGATCAACAAAGACCACTAAGGAGGAGTTTTCAGACCTCATATCATTCCAAGAAGAGGCCGACACACGTATGTTGTTGCATGCCTTTCATGCAGCAGAGTCTGGCTATAAGGGAATCTTCCGACGACACAGATGTTTTTGTGCTATGTGTTAAGCTGGGTTTCGTCAAAGATATAATATGCCTTGTGTATCAGAAGTGCGGAACCCAGAATAGAACAAGGTTTCTAGACATCAATAAGCTGGGACAATCGCTGGGAAAAACTGTGTCATTCTCTGGTTGGTATGCATGCTTTCAATGTTTGTGATACCGTCAGTGCATTTGAAGGCCGAGGTAAGATGGACAGCTTCAAGCTACTGAAGTCTGACAAGACCTTCCAAGAAGCCTTTAGTGAGCTGGGATGAATATTGACTGTGTCAGAAGAGCTTTTTGAGAAGCGGCAAGAAATCACATGCCGCATATAAGCACCATTTACTCACACAAAATACGTCAACACCCTCCACTATCAGTTGTTCTGCGCCATGCGTGATGAGGTGGAATCTAGCCAGCTTCCACCATGTGAAGACACCCTCGCAATGCACGCCGCCCGTGCAAACTACCAAGCTGCTATATGGAGGAGGTCTCTGCAGACCCACCCCTCAGTGCCAGACCCTGAGAACAATGGTTGGAGAAGATGGAAAACTGGCAATTGAGTGGATGCGTGGGTCTTCCGCACCACATATCGTGCTGAAACTTCTCTCCTGGAAGTGTACAATGTCCTGCAAACTGCCAGATAGCCTCAAGTGCACACATATGTTCAAGCTACGACTGTGTAGCAACCAGCCACGTGAAGATGAGCCTACTGCAGAGTTGACAGACTCTGATCTGGACAATGATGATACTGACTAGTTCTCAATGATGTAACCTTTAGCATCTATAACGTTACACTACATGTAAACTTATTACAATGGTTTCAAAATTTATTTGTCATAAATAAACATGTTTAAATGCCAAATTGTTTATATTATTTCTTGTTGTATGTGCAATAGTGTTAGCAGAAGCATAACATTTTACTGAAAATCTGTTCCAATTATGGCGGATATCTACATGTACATGATAATATGTAAGTGGGCTATGTGTATGGGGCTCTTGCATGCATTTGTTGGCGATTAATAGATCATGCATAGAACAATAATGACACTACAATGGATTTTCCTGGGAAAATGGCCTTCAGAAAACGCGATATTGGGTGTCACTGTTCAAGAGGTGATAACCATCAATAAGCTACTCCTCTGCAAGTTTTATCATATCAAAACGTATTCTAGGGATGTATACTAAGTTAAAAACAGCAACTAGAATTTTCCAACACATATAGTACCGGAACATCTAAAATTGTGTATCTTGATTCCATGTTCATATGAAGTACGTTGTACAATTTTTCAAATATTTATAAAACGACATTTTAAAATGAAAAGATCATAAACAGATAACATTATCCAAAACTACACTAAATACTACCAATTAGAAATTTGTAACCGTAAAATGTGTCTCTTGAAGTCTCAATCATGAAGAATATCTGTCATATCCCAAAGTTCCCATATTGCACAGATATCAATCAACACAGGATGTCGAACAAAAACCAAGCTCAAATCATTCAAAACAAACGAGGAATCAATACGGTCAGAGAAGGAAAAATCAATAAAATCGATGAAGGACACAATAGAGGAGGAGGCGCAACAGGAAGAATCGACACTTCTGTCTAACATTTTGGAAGACTTACAGAAAAACCTACGGGAGAAATTGACATTAAAAGATTTGAAGCACAAAGTAGAAGACGAAAGTACGAAATATATTCAATTATATTTAATTATATGAAAAATGATGATGCAATGAAACGAATTAAAGAAGAATTCGAAACAATTCAAGAATATTCTCCTTTTGTCACCTAAAATTTAGCTCTACGCGAAAGTGTCAAACGATTTTGGTTTATTTTTGACAACAGAGTGCGTCATACTTTGGACCTAATAAATCTCGCACTGAGTGATGTTGATGATGATGATTTCTTGAGAAATTTAATATTCTAAAGATTCCATATTATAATATATGTCGGTTATTTTAAATTAAAGATTCATCTCAGACTATATACAATTAAGTATTTCTGTGTAACTTTCTTATATATTTCTATTTTATCCACTCAATTTATATGTTTCACTTTAATTAAAAAATTATTTTTTGCATTTTTTATAATTGTTCTTTATTGACTTAAATAATATTTATTATTTAATTTTAAATTATACGAACAAAATATAATTCTATCAAATAATTATAATAATAGTAGGCTCTACATAACATATCCAGAATTCCCACAGCGTACGAAAATAGCACCAGCACTGACTGAATTTAACTTTAATAAATTTAAATTTAAGGTAGTAAATTGTTGAGTGCAACTAAGAGCACTATTTAAGTTCATTATTTAGACAATCGTACTATGTTGGTTTTCTTTATGTCCATTCGATCGTCGTATTTATTTACTTATACCGCAGTGAATTATTTTCCAATCGGAGCATTATCAATGAACATATTATAGTCAAAATCATGAATTTGGGCCCAATTATGCGACCCTGGAAGATGTTTAAAATGGTATTTGATAATATTAACTGATATATTAGACCCGGCAAGTGTAAACGTGAATTGGCAAGTGTAGGCGAGAGCTCTCGAATGTTGTACTCGAATGTTGTAACACTCAATACGTTATTTCAGATCACCTCCTAAATAGCAAAATCGAACTTAGCGTAATTTTATTAACTCCGAAACGACATTTCCCTTGTTGAAATTGGCTGAAAAAGTCATACAAGAAGTCATATTAGAAGTCATATAAATTTTTATAATAACCTTAGATTTGGTCAGAGGGACTATTGTGTAATATTTGTAAAAATTTATTTTATTGAACGATACAAAATTTTTTAGTTAATCCATATTTGGATATGAGTTAACAATAGTAGCCGTAAGTATAATCTGTAGATGCCTTTGAGTTATGTAATTATACAAAGACAAATATCATTTCTAATTTATGGCATTTGATTATTTTGATATTTGTTTTGGTATTTTAATTAGTAATTTCTAGAAAAAAGAATGAAATAACTTTCAGATTTTGATATAGTTGTAAAGGGCTTGTATATTATAAATGACCTACTTATTTATATATTTTTTGAGACGTTATTTGATTTAATTGTAGATACTACTCTTTCGTATTGCTAAAGATGAAAATAACTTTATTAATATAATAATCTAAATATAATAATTCTCTGTTCTTAAACCTACAAACAATTTCCGATGTTGTGCATAAAAATTATATTGTTTGTTATTAAAATTTACCATCAATAATCAAAAGAACGCTCAGGCTATGAATAAAACGTGATAAATTTTTTTTTCCAAATTTTTGAAGAAGAGATACAGCTATTTTTATCACAAGGGTATCTCAGAGTCACGGGGGTCCAAAGCGTACACTAAATCACTAATTGGACTTTTGATGCCGCTCTGCAGAGACATTTTTTCTTAATTTGTCACGATCATTAAATCAATGCTTTGTGTGCAGCTTTGATACAAAGGGATGAGGGATCGATTATGCCCGATATTTTTAACTTCTCTGAACCTGCGCTAAACCTTACAACATTTTGGGACTATTCTGAAGAATTGCGTTTATTTGAGTAAGAAGATATTCAGTTAGTATGTCAATTTCTATTTTGACATTATTTGGATAAAAAATAATTAAAATATTATTCATTTACAATTCAATAAAAATATTCTCAAAATAAAAAAATCTTTTTGATATTCTTCTATGAATTTGTCGTTAAATAAATGTAATATTATTTATTAATATTATGATTTAAGTTATAACACAGGATTTACCTAAAAGTATAAAAAATTCCATCCTTGATGTTAAATAAATAAGGCATATATATATATTTTGCTATATTAAATATAACAAAAGAGTGTAGCTCAATATTTATATTTTTAAGTTTATTTTACTTACTGTCTAAGTATAATGTCTATTGTATATATAATTAAAATTTATGCTAAGCAAAAAACGTGCATCGATTCCTTCTCAGATTTGGGAAAATAGTTATTTGGCTTCACCATGTTATTCATCATGTTCTTCATCATGTTCTTCATCGTACGTTTTCTATAACTGTTTCTGTATTTCATGCTTTATTACTGTAAAGTTTATTGTTCTTAACTGTTTAAATATTTTTGTTATGTGTTTCACATTTTTTATGATATACATTATCATTATTATGAAGTACATTTTCTTAATAAAACATTGAATTTATGAAATATATTTTAATTTAGTAATAATTCAATAACTTTTTCACTAAACAAGTCTTCTTATAATCATTGTCTTCTTATAATCATTGTCTTCTTATAATCATTGTCTTCTTATAATCATTGTCTTCTTATAATCATTGTCTTCTTA
>JAUZND010005925.1:0-10975 GCA_034780555.1 Coelogynopora nodosa | reverse complement strand
CTAGAAAAAACACAAGAAAACCAGCCAAAAGTAGATCAATACCAAAAGTGAAAGAAAATGAAGGAATTCCAGCAAGTTATACTTGTACTTATAAAACAGACCTAGGAAATGAGAGGTTGATAAGTCACAAAACCAAAACGGATCGAAAGAAGAAGCTGACTTAAAGAGATACAGTAGAAAATTAATAAGGTGCGGGACTCAGGACCCTCAGCGGCGTGTTTATCAATATGTGATAAGGTAGAGTTGACACGGCTTTGATGATCTATTCATTTGTGTCTACAGAGTACAATTCTACGAAGCCAGACATACATTTCGGAATTATTTTTTATTTAAACTATTTTTTTTTAATGTTCCACTATGCGACCACAAAAAAACAAGTGACCTTTAATGTTGGAGGAACAAAAAAGATATAAGTACAAGAAGGGCAAGAAGGCTGCTAGAAAAATAGATAATTTGAATAATAACTATTCTTGAGATTCCGCTTCTGTATAGAGAATCTCTGTAGACTGGTTCATGTAGTCTATATGTACATGTGTGGTTAAAGCGAAATAAGCATGATAATATGCTTTAAAATTAGATAACATGTTTATTTATACGACTATATGATAACTTGCATTTATTTGATATATTAATGGAGTTATTTTAAACTGCGAAACAACTCCAATTAAATTTACTCCGAGTTTAGTAGTCAATTCTCAGATAACATCACATCTCCCAACAGCTGAACCCAACCTTACTTGCACTGTCACTCTATATTCCATTTACAAAAGGATACACGCCTTCCTTCCCTCCATTCTATATTCTACCATCGTTACTACTGTTGTCCTTCGTGTCACTGGCGGCGGCATCACCTTACCTGAAAGACTTGAACGTATTTGTTTGGGAGGCGAGGGGGAGAGGGAGGGATGGAAGGAGGGAGGGAGGGTGGGAGGTAGGGAGGTGAACAGCATTCAATGTCAGCCACCAATCAGGCAATTGTGGAATCATCATCGTACGGCCGGTTGGCAGTCCCTTCCTGTGTTGTCTGTGATGAGAACCTGCGGGATATGGCAGCCGAGCGAGTCTCGTTGTTGTCCCCTGTTACCAGAAGAAGACGCAATTCATTGTGAAATATTACTACTGCGGGCTTCGCGACTGAATTCATTATTTGCCGATAATTTGGAGATAGCTGATAGTGTTGATGCTAGCTCGAGGGTACACAATCCTGATGTCGGAAAGTATGGTAATTCCAAATTAAAACTCTGGATATTAGGGGCTAGATAGCATGTCGGAAGAGGTAGATGCCATTGCTAACAGAACACTTGCATTGTCCTCGCCGCAAGAATATGTTCGAACACGTCCACCCCCCACAAACATAACCGACCAGAATCAACCAGCTTCCATTAGTGGTGCAACGTCACGAAAGCCCCCGCTCCACGACGTCTCGACGTCGCAGCACAGTTTAGCCTCGGCCGCCGTGGCGAGGGTAGGGGAAGGAGACGTTCCCCAACCCGACCCCAACTACTCGCCCGAGGTGGGCATCCGCATCGGCGTGATCCTGGTGCTGGCCCTGGTCTCGGGCTTCGCCTACGTCATCTACAAGTCCAAGTGCAAGCGGCCCAGCGAGGTCTACCAGGAGGACATGGTCAAGCGGTCGCAGACCCATCCGGCGGCCGATGCCATTCTTGTGAGCCGCCTGCTCTACCTACGCAGACAGAATCTGCCGGAGCCGGTGAAACAGAGCCGGGCCACCGAGGGGGTGGTGAGAGGTGGGCCGCCCCTCAACACCAGCCACCAGCAGCTGCTCTGGCAGCGTATCAACAAGGCCCGCCAGTGGCTGCTGTTTGACCACCCGGTTCCAGCGGACACCTCCGACACCGACCTGCGGTGGTGCTCTCCGCTGAATAGGCGAATATCCCAGTCGGATCTCTCCGTGTATTCCATCGGCAGGTTGCCCCCTCACACGTTTGTGAATACTGAAGCTGCTGCTGCTTGCGCTACTCCTGGTGGTGTTCTGCATTGGCCCACCTCCTCGTCGCAGCCTCAGTTGACCACTCCTGCTCCGGTGTTTGTGCATCGGCACGACGACGCTGGGGCCCTATTCCCACGGAGGAACGGTGGTGAGAGGGTGGTGGGGACGACGACCAACGCTAACCACGTGCGAGCTAATGGTATTCTAGACTCAGGTGACTCCAGCCGCCCTCTGTTTCAGAAGCAGTTGGCTACAAACACCGTTAATGTTGAGACATCGGACATCCCCCCAGTTGGCTTGCAGTCGAATCTGAATAATCCAAAGCCTGTTGTAACGTGTGTAAATAGCGGCCAGTTGCATAACAACTGTTCCCCGTATAATTCAATCAATGTCAGTTGATGAACAAAGTTCACGCATTCTTTCATTACATATTAGTCAACAAAAGAATGTGTTTTGAATTTAACTTGTAATGGTAATAAACAAACGTAAGTTTTCAGCTTTTAAAACATTATTATGATTTTAAACAAAACTAAAAATCAAGCTAAAAATCAAGTTCAACTAACCTTTAACATTTCAAATAGGGTATTTGTACAAAAGTATATTTACCATATAGTTACCATATCGTAAGGTGTACCATTGTATTTTAAATTACTAAATTACTTTAATATGTATGTATAGTACGCAACGTTCATAAATATATACAATGGAAAAGTAAGTGTTGTCGACATCATTGTAAATTTATGGAAATATATCATTCTCTAATAAAAATGTCTAACAATTACTTTTCTATTGCAAAGACATTAAACTCTAACCAGAATGTCATTGTAAGTTACGCAATGATGCTATGCAATTCCAATTTGTGGTCGATATCGAAATACAATTGATAAAAAAAATGTTGTTTTAAAACCTTAATTATTGTTAAATATTTACATTAAAATTACGCAATCATTGCAAACAGTGAATCCTTATAATGTTATAATATGAAATGCTCCACAGCGTTGTCTGTACTGAATATATTATAATAGAATGAACAGCTTTTACTCTAAGCTTATAAACATAACCAAGCACGAGGAAATCAATTATGCAAGTTTAATTGTTTTGTTCACCTCATCCCCTCTGGAAATTTGATTATATTATAATAGTATATAACATTATATATCATAATAATGAAAGAGTTGCAATGATCTATACGAATCACCTGAAACATTATATTGTTAAATATTTACTAATACCGACAGTTGTATCAATTAATTGCAGACGTAATAAACAGAACTATCACTAGAATGATATGAAAGCAAAAAAGTTAGCAACCAAATAGGGCATTGTTGCTAGGGATTCAGATATATATTCTGGAATTATTTATCAATTTAAGACAAATGGTAATCCTACAATCTTTGAAGAGCAAATAAATAAATATTATAAATTAATAATTTTGGCACTTTGTGAAAGTTGTTTAAGATAAAGTTTAGTAGAATGTATTGATTAGTTTATTATTGATTTATTATTGATTAGTTTATTGAATAACACATGAATACTTTTAAATTAAACAATTGATGTTATTATCAATTTAATAATTTTTTAACTTCAAATTATTTGAATGCCTTTAGACTGAAATATGGATACCTTCTTTGAGAAAAGCAGCAAGGAAATATCCCGCAAACATTATTCACTGCTTTTTTGACCAAATTGTAACAAAAGTGACAGAAAACATACAAGAGTGTATTAATTGAACCATATTATTTGAAATATCTATTTGTAATTGTTTAAGAAAAGCACTTGAAGAAAACTGTTTTAAAAGAAATAATTGTACATCATATTTTAACTATAAAATCACTAATATACAAATCATAACGATTTCAATACCATAAAAATAATTATTACAATTAAATATCAATATTCAACAATTACAAGCGTTATTACTTGATTTGGCAATCATTTTCGATGGATCTATATATATACACATGGTAAATATAGTCTTATAGCTATTAAAAACTAAATATGTCATATTATGCCGTATTATATTACATACTACGTAATTTACAACGATCAAAAATGTCTAACTTGTTCAGATATGTTATAAACAATATCTTGCAGCAGAAATGAAAATATTTTTACAAAATACTAGACATGTATACATTTTTAAAGTTTCAGAAATGTCTTTAATAAAACTGACACTTTATTATATTTTTAATAAGGCTCGTGAAATCTGTGTACAAAGTAAAGTGATGACGATGACATATATTATTTATAAAGTTAATATTCAAATGATTATAGAAGAACCTTATTTCAACTCTTTTACACTGCCTGTAACCATTTTAATGCACACATCTGTTGTACATAAGTATGCTATATTTTTTGTACCCACTCTACACATTGTACACTTTTACAATGACTTCATTTGAATATAATTCTTCCTCTTTATGTTCAATTATTAGTGACACATTATATATAAATATATGCTTTATGCTTTTACATTAAAAAAATGATATTATAAAATATTCAAGAATTGTGTTACTGTTAATTGTTTTGTAAATATTAGTTTTGCATTTTATTTTCACTTATTGTCCACAACATGTCTTCTAATTATTCATCATAAGATGAGCGTAAACAAATAAACAGTAACAATTGCTAAAGTTTCTTTAATCGGAATGAACTCTAGAGTATTTTATAGCTTTTTGTCTGTAAAACAGACCGAGTTTATAGTGTGACAAGTCAACATTGTGGTTTTATAAGAAATAATTCATTCCAGAAAAACAGACCATAAAAAACAACAACTGCAATAATACAAATGTTAATGTTTGTTGTTGAAATTATGTTGGTGATTAAAAAAAAATAGCGTTAGCCTTTGGACCTTTAGAGATATATAACTTAAATAATAGTGTTGCGCACATCACTATTTCCTCATTGAGCATTTACTTCTTAGATTTGAAAATTACGTTTTATTCACATGTAAACAAAGCGTCATTCGATTTTGTATATATAATGTAGTGGATCGGACATCGCGGGTAGAACCTAACAGTTAAATCTGTTCAATTTAAATAAATTAAATTCGTTTTTAATAAATTTGAATATTTGGGAAATTTTAGTAAAATTTATCAAATTTACTTCTTATTGGTAAAATTTAAAAAAAATAATCAGATTATTTCTTAGATATATATAGATTCGTAATAATATAAGTTACCTATTTTATAGACTTCAAAAATATATGTATTATTATATATAAACAAATAAATTTGTTACGATTATTTGATAAAATAGCATGTTATCATATTATAATATATTTTTTATTAATAATTAAAATTTGGATTTAAAAAAAATAATTCTAGTATAATTGTTCAACAAGTGAATTTTATGTTATATTTTTTATATTTATATTTGTGTTTATATTTAGATATAATATTATTTTATATGTTGTTTATAAACTTTAAATTCATTGATAATCTTTAAACAGAAAATCTGTTGACAGGAATATTTTTTTGTTACATTTATCGTCTAATTTGTTATAATTTTAAATTCTACCAGACTCAATAGTCTTTTAATATTTCGGCTTTTATAAAATTTATATTTATAGTTATACGAAAATCGGGCAATAAGAATCTCTCCATTCTTGAAAGTTCCAATCTGTATTATTTTAATTGCTTATGTTCTTCGAAAGTGATACTATTTTTTCAATTGAACTTGAAGTCTTACCAAAAAAATCATTGAAAGATTTTGTATATGACCTTAGATGTTGGTTGTATTAATTGATGGAAACTTTTTATAAGCTTTACAGTAAAAAATTGACAGGATGTTTATTGACAGGATGTTTATTGACAGGATGTTTATTGACAAGATGTTTGTTGACAGGATGTTTATTGACAGGATGTTTATTGACAGGATGTTTATTGACAGGATGTTTATTGACAGGATGTTTATTGACAGGACGTTTATTGACTTATGTTATATGTTAATGTTAGGTTGGAAATATCAGGTGATGAACTATAGTTAGGTTGGAAATTTCAGATGATGAACCATAGTTAGGTTGGAAATATCAGATGATGAACCATAGTTAGGTTGGAAATATCAGATGATTTTTATAGATAGAATGGTAATCCTTCGTGTGGGTTTGTTAATTATATATATTAATCGTTTGAAAGTGGCCAGTACTTTTTACTTGCTTCAAAATGAATTTGAGTTGTTTTACTCGTAAAAGTCATCTTCGTAAATCATTTTAAGATCTTAAAATAAATTTTAAGAAGTCACAAAGAACACATATTCTATTCTTATAGTCGAGCGGAAACCTTTCGTTAACAATAAGCCGAACACTTTGAGTACATCTATATATATACAATTAGCAATACTTTAACAATGGGCCTAATTATAAAACTAAGATATATATATATATACTGCTATGTATATACGAATTACTGTTAAAGGGGGCCGCTTATAAGTTTAAATAGTGGCTTTTTGGTTGGGTGATTTTAGCGGAAACTTGCTTCTATGCCTCACTTCTAAAGACATGGAATGCATTAATTAATAATGAAAAAGGAAAAAAAACAGTTTTAAAATTATAGTAATAACACGTAAAATATTCGAATAATAAAACTAATTATATATTTTAAATGCTCAGAATGCATGATTCTACAACTATTTAATAATAGTTATATTCATATTTTATAAGTTTTTGTCTTTTTAAATGTTGTGTAATTTTATATTCTTTTAATTCAAGGACAGACTGAATTGTTATTATGATTAACACAGAAAACTTTAATTTAGAATACTTTTGTATTAATAAAAAATAAATAGATGAAAGAGATGAAAGGCATCCAAAAAAATATTATACTTTTTAAATTATCGTATTTGTTTAAATACCAATTTCATTTATGAAATGTTTTAAAATAATGCTATTTTTGATAAATAAATGAATATTTACACATATGCTACTACACATTAGTTACCATTAATATGATACAGTAGTTTTAATCGCAGTCTTAAATCACGAATTGCATCACTATTGTCCAATATGGATAAACAACATACGCGGACTATAAAAGTTCCCCAATATTCTGTTATTTTCTGCACTTTTCTTAATCGATTTATTAACATTTGATCTAGCACAGTCAGTAAATGTTCATGTTTGTAATTTGACTACACGCTAACCAGGATTGTAACTTAAATCCGGAGCACAAATCCGAAGTAAATTTAACCAATTTTTCAAGGTCGTCAATGCAAAAGTAGACAAGTTTGGAAATAATCAGAGTAACTTATAAAAATAAATGAAAGGGATTTTAAAATGTCGATAAAAATGGTCGGTAAAATAATAAATTTTAAAAAAAAGTTAAAAAATATAATAATAATTATAATTAATTTAAAATAATTATTACGTTTTTCAAATTGACACTGTATGTGTATCTTATCTACTTGTGTTTATTCTGGCCTTTGCAAACTATTTTATATTCCTCCGGATTTAAGTTACACCCGCTAACAATATAAAGTAGTTTAAAAAATCTACTGTTTCTCATTTAATTTACAATATATTGCACGTAAAAAATAATAAAATATAATTCTTATTTAAGAGATACAGTTTGTAAATTTTGTTTCATAAAATGAAATTAACCTTTTTAACTGAGTAGACTTCATCACCCATATATTTAAATATTAGAATAGATTATTCATTTCTAATTCTCATGTACACAATCAACGCAAATTCAATTCGATAAAATCAATATCTAATAAAAAGGTAATTGCAAAACGCACTTGCATATTATATTTTTATTACTTGAATTAAATAATATTAATTAAAACAATTTCTTGATAAAAATCTCCGTTCAACAATTTAACTGACATAATTATTAAATGTTACTTTAAGGTATTTATAATACAACTAATTATTTTATTAAACGTCATTTTAACATTTAAAATTATAGTAATTATTAATACAGTCTATATTGATCCTAATAAAATTGATTATCCAGATTTACAAACTTGTTTAACTTCTGTGACGTATTGTCGCTCTTAGCAAAAATGGAAAACGTTGATTATTGGTTTTAGCGCATTGTGTAAAATTTAAACAATTAATAATTTTGTCAATTATATTAAATTATGGTTTATAATATATCATGAGTATAATCAAATATTTGAAATATTAATAAAATATGTTTTGAATGTTTGAAATTATGAAATAAATGTTAGATATATGTTTTAATAGGAATAATATTTTATTTAAAACAAAGGAAATATGCTACAGTTACAGATGTGTTAAATGTTTTAATTTAGTAATATCAATGTGTTCAATTAACTCTAACTAAAAAGGGAGCAATCAACCTTTTACTGTTAATATAAAGAAGAATAAATGTTGCTTATGCAAAATAATAAACTGATTCAAACGTGTGACCAAACGTATCCAATATAGCAAATAAGAGATAAAAGTGTGAAAATAAAAGGTTAAAGGGGTTTCCAAATGGTTATTAATTATAGAAATCGTTTTATGTCAATTAGATTTGTTCTATTACAAATTCTTATCTTTTGAAAAATGATTTCCCTCTGCTACCAGTTTGTTTTGATGCGTTCCTTGAAGAACTATTAGGATTTTGAATAGCTCCAAAGTTGAAATCTTCAAAAACGTCTCCTTCTTTTTTGAGATTCTCGATAACTTTCGCAATTTTTATCTCATATTCGCTTACAGCAGTTGTCAGTTCGGATGGGGTTTCTCTAGCATTTTTCAAAGTCTCAGCCATCTCTCTCATGTGACGAAGGTGGCTCAATCGATTTTCTTTATACAGACCGGAGGATTTTTCTTCTGATACGATGAGACGATCAATATATTGGACATCATTTAAATACGCAAATCGAAGCGATATTTCCTCCAGGCGATTGGCGTGTGTTTTGGCCTTCATGATGCAGTCGAAGACTGTTTGTTTTTTGCTTTTATATTTAGCGAGCATTGCCGATAACAGTTTTGTTTTTGCATCTTTATCATTGACCGCCACCTTGTATTCCTGCATCATATCCTCAATTGTTTCTTCTATTTCCACCTTCGTGTATTTGTAGATTTTGTCACCATTTGTATGTTGCTTAAAAGGACATTTTCCATCACACACAACACACATACCATTCTCCATTGCAGCACATCCCTCCTTCATATCCCCTGCAATTACGCACGGAGAATGACAAGTAACGTTACACACTGCGCAATTTGTGATGTAGTGACCGACAGCTATCATTTCACATTTGACAGATTGTTTATTTACCTTGTGATTTTTGTTGCTTTTTATTGTTCCATGTAACGCAGCTATGACTTGGCATTGATTTTCAATCTGGCGGAGTATTTCCATCCCTTGCCCAATTTCCATTTGTAATGCTTCCAAAACCAGACGTAAATCTAAAACAACTTGAGTTAATTTCAAGCTGATATTTTGTGTCGAGCTAAGTTTATCAAAATATTGTTTGAGACTTCCAAAACCAAATTCCCATACATGAACTGATAGTACATTATCATTTGCTGCATACAGAGCAGAATTGTTGAACTTGAACGTGCACCCCTCTGCGAATGGGATTTCATTTTGCCTCACAACTTCAAGTGCAGGAGGAGATTGCGCATCAGCAAATGTAAAAATAAGAAAAATGTTGTTTATGACATCTTTGCCGAAAATATTGAGAACTTGATTAAATATGTATTTTTGCTCAGCAGTAATTCTGGCTTGACATGCTTGAATAAAAAATCCAATACATGACAATTCTCGTGTTGGACAAAGTTGATCATTGTTGAAAAATTGTTTGATCTGTTCCACAATTTTTTCATCATATGCCATACCTCGAGTGCCTCCGAATCCTGGAGTATCTACAATAGTGACACTGTACGGTACACGGAACCCTTCTTGCCAATGGAATGTGTAACTGGTCACCCAAGAAGTCATACAATCAGCAAAACCCATATCAGCACTTGCACGTTCTTCAATTTCTTTTTTATCGTCGATAACTTTGAACCGAAATGGGTCGTCATGCCTCACTCCATATATGTAGTTGGCCATGTGGTTGATTTGAAGACTCTTTCCTGATCCTGTCATTCCAACTAAAAATATGTAACGATGATCTATGTCAATCCTGACTTCTCCGACTTTGAAGCTTCTTATTTTGTCATCAAGAAACTCGTGCATTTTATCAAGTGGAAGTTTAAATATTGCAAGTTCATTTTCTGATTGAAGTTGAAGACCTTTGTTAACGGCTTGAGACCGCATAGCTCTAGCCAACCGAGATTCTGGAGACAACTTATAACGATTCATTTTTTCTGAAAGCTGATTATCCAATGCGTCGATTTCATTCCTCATTTTGTCTGACATAGAATTAAATCTATTGATACTTTCGTTTTGTTGACTGTCATTATCCGCTGAATCAATGGCTTCACCTTCATGTTTATAGGAAGCGCCATATTTTGTAACAAATTCAGTAATCTTGGTGCGAATTATTTCAATTCCATTTCGATCAAATCTGTTTACCTCATTCTCTTTTATAACACGTTTTATTTTATTCTGCAGTATTGCAGCCTGAAGCATATTTTTATCGTGAGTTTTTGTTAAATTAGCCATATTCTCTTTTTTATTAATTTCTAATTCCGATAAATCTTTTTGCATTTTTGAGACAGCTTCAGAAATATCTGTTAATTTGGCATTAATACGTTTTAGTTTAGTTTTAAAAGTAGACATAATTTTGTCTTTTGAATTAGCTTCATTTTCCTGTTTTGAGTTTAGTTCGGACGAAGCTTTGTCGTAGGCATTTTCGAGCATTTCATCTTTGTCATCTAAAATATATAGAAATGCATCTAACTTTTCTCTTGCATTTTGGTCAACAGGACAATTCGCCATTTGTTCAACTTCATGTTTCACATATTTTATGAATTCAAGGGTTGTAAAATATAGATTATCAAGTGCCTCATCAGGTTTGTTAATTTCACAACCCACTGGTACATCAACTGCAGAAGTAGGTACGTCAACTGCAGAAGTAGGTACGTCAACTGCAGAAGTAGGTACGTCAACTGCAGAAGTAGGT
>JAUZND010005923.1:0-10975 GCA_034780555.1 Coelogynopora nodosa | reverse complement strand
GTGGGGGGGGGGGGGGGGGATAGCGTGCCTGCCCCCCCCCCCCCTATTATACGAAATATTAAAAAAAAAAGTTCTACAACAACTGCTGATGTATACCTGGATGAATATTAAAAACAATAATGACACAAATTTTAACGTTCGATCACATAATTACATATATTTATAAAGAAAAATAACAAGAGTTTGTAAAACAGGTACCGGAGAGAAGTTTCAGATAATAATTTCGTGATTTTCCTTCTTATTCTAAGACCGTACGTAGCAACAGTGGCTGCCCTTAGTTACCCAATCAAATGAAGTGCAACTCACCAATCTTCACCTTCCCCTCTTCTGTGAGCAGAATATTGGCCCCCTGAAAGGACGAGGAAGGGGTAAATGATGATATCATTGTTGTTATTGACTATATTGCCCAATGTTTTATATCGATTTCTGTCAAATAATCTATGAATGGAAATTTATAAATCGTTTATTTGAATTAAAAATATTTATTGGGTGTTTATGTATTTTATTTTAAATAACAAACTATGCATTGCATTTTATTTTGATATTTGAATTTAAAAAAACGAAACATACATCTATAATAAAAAACAGTATTTTAATTTATTATTGTATGTATACCATATATTCATATTTCGGCAAAGTAGGGAACAATCAATAAAATGAATATTGATAAAAATTCTTCAGTTTATGCATAATTACACTTAGTATAGTTGGAAGTAGTATAATCAATAATTGAATTTACGAATTAATTGGTAATATTATTACATTCTTATGTTTTGTGCATGTGACTAAATAGTAAGCCCTGTTTCCCTCACATATTATGTGCGCCAACCCTCCCATATTCTGTGCGCCAACTGTCTTATATTCTGAGCGCCAACCCTATCATATTACGTGCGCCAACCCTACCATATTACGTGCGCCAACCTTCCCATATTCTGAGCGCCAACCCTCCCATATTATGTGCGCCAACTCTCCCATATTCTGTGCGCCAACTGTCCCATATTCTGAGCGCCAACCCTCCCATATTACGTGCGCCAACCCTACCATATTACGTGCGCCAACCTTCCCATATAATGTGCGCTAACCCTCCCATATTATGTGCGCCAACCCTCCCATATACTGTGCGCCAACCCTCCCATATACTGTTCGCCAACCCTCCATATTATGTGCGCTAACCGTCCCATATTGTGAGCGCCAACCCTCCCATATTCTGAGCGCCAACCCGAGAAACTGACCTTAATGTCCCGGTGTATTTTGCCTTGTCGATGCATGTAGTGGAGGCCTCTTAGAGTCTCCCGGGTCACAAAAGCAATACATTCTTCCTCCAGAGGACGTCGAATATCTGATTGGAACCAAAGATAGGGCAGAGAATGGGGGGTCAATTCTACATCATGACACATACACACAGCAAGAAACAATGTTTTGTGTCGCAATCTTGATTTTTCATGTAAAGAAATAACCGTTATAAAAAGCAAACATTCTAGATAGGCCAAAGACATTAATTTTGCAATACGGTAATTAAATTATGTTTAGATTTGATATTCCAAACAGATACCTACCCACTCCTCATTAACTAATATTTTAAGGTCTGGAATTCAAAATTTAAAACTGAACATGGTCAATCATAAGGTTTAATTAAATCAATATGCAACATATTTAATATTTGGTCTATTTATTACATATTAACATGTCATAAACGAGTCTTATTAAGTATATCATCTATTTTATGATGCCCTAACATATACAACATAAAAAACAAAAACAGGTTCATATAATAAATAGAAATCAATAATATATTATTAAACCGATGTCGCAAAAGTTAATGCACACAAAAAACAATTTTTTTTTACCAGCGACAATAACATGTACATTGTACCACAATTTATATGGTGGCTGAGAGGTGTCGAAATATAACTACGTGTTTTTATAGTAAAGAAGTAACTTATATAGTAAAGAAGTAACTTATATAGTAAAGAAGTAACTTATATAGTAAAGAAGTAACTTATTTAGTAAAGAAGCAACTTATATAGTAAAGAAGCAATTTATACAGTAAAAAAAACAGTAATTTAGTGATAAAAACACGTAGTTATATTTTAACACCTCTCAGCCACCATAAATTTCATCCCGTAAGTAATTGGCAAACAAATTCGACTGGTTAAAAAACAAATTCCACGCAACAATGACAATGACCGACAAGGGACGGAGGAAATGGGAGCAACTGTTGTCCTACTTGTGTAGATATCCTGCATTGAAAATCCGCCGCAAAATTCCATGCATATCCAGAGCTTGTTGTGCCTGTAATGACAATGTAGAGCAACAAGATGAGGGATGATGAATAGACTAGAATAGTATCACCCCGGCACTAATCTGGAACGCATCAAACGGTACCCTATATAGCAACCCTGTGAACTACAGAGAAACATAATATCAGTAAGTAAGATTCTTACCACCCCCTCAGGATATGGTACCACAATCGAACGGGGGGTAACATTAATCACAATCGTACCCTAAACATTATACCATGTAACGTCAACCGCTTGGTTACTAGTAGAATTTTAACAATAAACAAAATTTCTATAATAATTTAAAAAATAATGCACAGTAAACATTATTGGATCACAGAAATTCACCAACAAAATTAAATACTGAAATGATAGGAACAACATTAATGGGAAAAGAATTCAATTTCAAAAACTTAAATACTGCAATGATAACAAAAAAATTCGGCAAAAATCATTTCAGAAATACAACAAAACTCGATATTTAGAAACATTATGGAATGCAGTATATATTGTCAACACTCCACTTTTAATACAATACAAAAGGAAGCATTTTTATTTTCTCGCGAAAAATAAACTTCTTTTATTGTGACCTAAAAAATTTCTTGGTACTGTTTACAAGTTCAAATTCTTTTTATATGTTATGGTTATGAATTTTGGATCAAAGACAACATACTTCAATGCAATAACTTCGCCATTAACTTCCAGATATGGCGGAAACATTAAAATTAGGACCAACTGTATTTATAACATTTGCTAAATATCTTGCATGTGAACTCCAGGACTAATCTGGAACGTTATTGGACTGTTGTCCTATTTAGGTTATATATAACTGGCCTCTGTATGTTAACCCAATAAATGTGTTGATTTTGTGACCTTCACAAACGTCCGCTGATGCATTCCAGTTAAAACTACGAAGGTCTATACGCTTCAGTGAAATTACTTATTTTAGAGATAGCCAGTAAAATCCCCTGAAAAACATAGACAAATTTCTTCCTTAATGTTTTGGTTATGTCTATTGTATATTTAGGAGAGTGGCGGACACCAATACCTGAAATAGCTGCCGAAATACTGGACAATATTGGGGTGTCGGCAGTCGCGGAGAGTGTGAATCTCCTGACAGATGGCTCGAATGTCATCCTTGAGGTCGATTTTAACAATCTTCACGGCAGCCAATGTATTGCTCTCCAGCCGAGTCGCCTGGATATTAAAAAAGGTATCTATCATAAGCACAAAAAGATCAACTCCTGCTGGACGACTTGAATGGTGTGTATAATGATTGGACACATTAAACTGGAAACCTATTACTTAAAAAATAACCAACTTAACCCCAAGAATTCCTCTGGGGTTACAAAGATTTCATAGTTGTTTTGTCAAAGATGTTATCAAATATGTTATATTTCCCATAGTTTCTACGCCAATGGGTTTTATTCATATTGAATAATACAAATAACTCACATGAATTAAGTGACTAAAGGTACACACCTCAATCATAAGTATCTGATTACACACAAACCAGTATGACAGATACTCACTAGTTGAGCTGCTGATGTTATTAATATGCACAAATTAATATATTGAATTAAAGTCTATAAAATAAAATAAATTCATTTGATTTTGCAGATCCCATGGTTTCAGATGTTCGGCATTATAAAAGATGCTATAAAATAAATAAACAAACTAATCTGTTAATAATAATTTTATTATTCTTAAAGTCAATTATATCCTTTCATAATGAGGAAAATAATTCAAACATTGAGAGGATAGAACATTATGGATTTATTGATTTGAAATGTCAATTATGTGGAAAACATTCTATGATTTACACTCATGTTTAACCTTGTAATTCAGATTACTGAAGTTTCCCTTATCATATAAATATTTAGATTTTTAGTCAAAAAAATTCCATGTTGGTTGAAATTGATACAATATATTAATTTAAAGAATAATATATTTATTTTAATGCATTTTCTGAAATATAAATATCTTTTGATATATTTTCTATGATCGGGGTATTGTTCAAAAATTTAATTATTTCTTACATTTATTTTGATGAAATCCTTTGTTCAAATATATATAATTTTTATAAGAAATAAAATAGCATTTATAATGGCATCATAAGTTAAGTGACAAAACAGGTCAATGATTGGTTTTACATAACCGCAGTCTAAACCACATAGGCTAGTATTTTGGTGTGATGGAAGCAATTTGCTGCTTAAATGTTTAAAACATGAAGTTATTAAACTAGACCAAAAAGATTTTTACAACTATGGGAAGGAGATACATTTTTGTCAA
Organism: Coelogynopora nodosa; assembly: GCA_034780555.1. Taxonomy (NCBI): domain Eukaryota; kingdom Metazoa; phylum Platyhelminthes; order Proseriata; family Coelogynoporidae; genus Coelogynopora; species Coelogynopora nodosa. Next base: position 6,404 of record JAUZND010005923.1, on the reverse strand, counting down.
ATAATGTGATACATATTGTTTATTTTAGGGTATAAATACAATAATACTATACAATACATTATTAATTATCAATAACAATATTTAAAACACATGATATGTCCTAAAATTATGAATCAAGCTATTTAGACCATGGTTTAAACTATAGGTCTTGTTTTCATTGACTATGGTTTTATACCATGGTATTTTCAAGAAAACATAACATGTTTTATATCAATTAAAAATCATCAAAATGCATTATACCAGATAACACATACCATGTAGATATTGCATAAATGATCAGTTAAATTCAGGTACATAAATTCAGATTAATCTGATTAATTAACTTTCAACATTACAACTGGTATAATTTTGGTAGTAAAATAAAATTGTCATTAATATTTCAAAAATATATCCTTACCATCTAATCATTACAATAGGTCACTTTATAATAGTGATTGGACTAGATTAAATCAATCTTATATTGACAATAGTTTTTTTATAATTATTATTGACACAGGGTGCTTACAGGTAAAACCAAATCAAATATGGAGGTTGTCTAGGTTATTTTTTGGACTTTTTTGAGTTTAATTCAAGACATTTTATAGATATTAAAAATATTTACAATTTTGTAATATTGCATGATTAAAAATAAAACCAATACATTTGAAAACTGACACTGCATAAACATAGCCAGCAAATTTAGATATAGCAAGTAATAAAAGTATAACAAATAGTAAAACTATTACAGAATATCAATATAACAATCTTTTACTGAAATTATATTAGAGGGTTTTTTGAGGGTAGTTTTAAAATATAGTGATTTTCTTAGTTTTTTTAAAGTTACCCTTAAAAATTAAAAAAAATATTTGAGGATTTTCGAGGGTCAATATTTGAAGGAAGAAATTTTCATGGGATGAAGTCTCAGGTCAGTCACATGATCAATCTAATTGGAATAAGATTGATCCCATCATGATTACAGAGTCAAAATATTTTGTTAGTTAACTGAATATGTAAAACTTTAACATTTAATAAAACTAAATAGAATTCTATTAATAATTTTTAGAAAGCTTGTTATCATCTCTATAAATATCTGCCAAAAATGACTTCATAAGTTTAAAATAAAACTTGCTTTTTATGTAACATGTTACTTTCTGACAAGATAACTAAAAAATAATCATATTTATAATTATATCAATTTAAGTAAAGTAAAAAATAGAAAAGTACATTTTATTTCCTTTAATTTTAAACAAAACAATATATATTTCTATTTCATATGGGTTGGGTGCAGCTTCAAGGACTTTCCAGGACCTATTTCTTAGTTATGAAAAAATGATGGCATATTGTATTGCAAGAAATTAGACATAACGTAGGCCACTCCCGTATTGGCTATACTAAACAGCTTTGATCACAGTTTGCATTTTACCCCATAATTTGAACTGGAATCAGAAACCAGCCATCATTTGTGTGGTGATTTTGTTGCTGAACTACTGTTGAATGAGGAACGGTTTACATGGATTTTTAATCTGGAGCATTAATGGACAAAAAGTGCATGAACTGAACCAAAAATGTATTTGCCAATAAAGAATATACTAGGATTTGTTATAATTATAATATTAATTTGTTTTATCACATGGTTAATCATTTACTTTGAAATTATTTCTGTATTTCTTAGGTACTATTGCTATATAAAATTGTTAAATAAATGGTCAAAAAGTGTTTCTATTTGGAGAAGTGACATTCTCAAAGCACCAGTGGGCATTATAATTGTATCTGTAATTATTTTTATTATAAACTATTTTCAGAAATGCATTTCCTGCTAATTAAACAAAAGTATCAAGGTTTAATAAGACCTTGAATATATGTTGGTAAATGAATAACTATATAATAAAATAAATCTTATATTAATAATGTTATAATTATAACAAATTCTAGGCTATAAGTAAAAGCTGATACCTATGCCAATTACTTTAATAAAACCCAATTCTAAAAAACTTATGTCTGTGCCAAGTACTTGAACTAAAACCAGATGCCAATTCCATTAAAACCAAAGCTACATACCTAAAATATAATCCAATGCCTATGCCAATAAATATTTATTTTTAATATATTTTACATATTTATTATACTTTTTGAACTTCTGACTGCTATAAAATAACTTCAATTTTATAATTCCAGCAAATGGAATTACTCAATGAAAATATTTATAATATACTTACATATTAATACTCAATGAAAATTTGATACAAATATTATAAAAAGTTACATTTCTAAGTAAATTATTCTACATAGTTTTTTTTAATTATTTAAAATTGTTTTATGTAGGCAGGTAGAAATGTTGTCCCTTGTTAGTAGAATATTGCACATAAACCAAAGTTATACCTCTTGAGTTTTGGATGTGTATTCACTATAGATTATATTTTGTGTCATTATTGTTTTTATATTGTGATCTGCCATGCTCAGAACCCCACACATTTTGAATATATTTTGGAAAAGGTTGGGCCTATGAAGCCATTAATAGGCATCAGTTTTTTTGTAATTGGAATCAGTTTTATTCAAGTAATTGGCATAGGCATATGTTTTTATTGAATATGCATCAGTTTTACTTATAACCTAAATTCCACCATGATGTGCTTTAAATTTAGGCTGTTTTTATTACATTCATAACACCATCTGTCCATATTGCTAAACTTAAGTCTTAAATGTTATCAACATGAATACTCTAATCTGTTTTGGGCCATTTTCGTTAATAGCATGTGGTTAAACTTAGATGTTATCAACTCTGTTTGCCATGAAGTTATATTTATACAATATTAATTATGGATCATGAAACATTTTACAACTATAATATAACTGTTCATAAGTATCAATGTACCTTGTAGACATCTCCGTAGGTTCCACTTCCAACATTCGCTATAATTTTGTAATCTTCTTTAGGGTCTCTTTTACTAACAAAACTTTTCAAATAATCCAGCTTTGGATGGTTCATATCATATTTATAAGCCATCTTAGCTGGATTTATATTTTATATTTTATACCCTAATTAAAATATACGCCATAGAAAATTTTTGGTTGATTTAAACGATCATTTATTTTAAAACACAACAAAACTTAGATAAAGATGATTATTCTTTTTTAGTTAAAGTTAAATTATACCAAAAAAACAAATAATCGTTTTTCAATATGATCATAATTGCATTACCTCAATTTTTAGCCCTTACAATTTTGTTTAATTTTAATACATGTTTAAAACTTTTAAATATTTCAAGGATATATATCTGTATGTAGACATTTGAATTACATTACATTATAAAATAGATATATATATATTTATTAAAATTCATTAATAATATGTAAAATGATAAACGCCTACTGTTTTTCACTGAAATTAACCATAAGTATACCTTTCAACAATAATATCAAGTTATATTGAATCAAATCACATAATACTTAACATATCAGTAAGTATTTAATCATTATATGAAACACAATAAGCAAAAAATGGAAACTATTATATATTCATAAAAATTTGCTAAATTTTTCTTTGAGTGAAACAGGCATATTTAATTATTTCTAAACATTATAAAGGTATTGAAACTAAACAATTAGTATCAGCGTCGGAATTATATGATTTTTCAAACTATACAATTATAAATATTTTTAATTGATTCATATTTTAAAACAATTCATACTTCATAAATGATTAGGTAGTGTTTCACAATTATTTAAAAAAATATATTAAATTAGATCAATTTTCAGTCATGTCTATAGATAGTAATGTAAGGAAATTTGAAATTATAGCCTTTAATGAATCATCGATATTAAACGTGTCGGGACGACCTTCACTTCTTGGTATCTGATCTGGCAAATCTTGAATAGAACACTTAATTTATAGTCCTTGTTCCCATGCTTTCCACAATACATATTAGTTGCGCGAATTGGTACCAACTGCTACGCACCTGCATCGAATTTGAATGGTTCCGATATCTTTTACCCGTGCTTTCGAGAATCACCATATATGTATGTCTTACTTTCGGAGCGTCGCTGTTACCATCAAGCTTCGATAGAGCGTCCTCCACTTTTGTTTAAAAAATTGGTTACTGCATCGTACAATAAAATATCGTCGCTTTTTTCCAGAGGTAGTACTACAGAATTTTTCCGGATATATTGTCCAAACTTGTTTTTCAGGATACTCGACCGAATGTATGAGGCTGATCGTGCAACGTCTTTATCACATGTTTCAGTTTACCACAACTAATATTGATGCAAGTAACCTTATTACTGACGATGCGCCCGAGACTACATATATATATGGATTTGGTTTCGGATGATTTAGAGACATCAGACCGGACAAATAATATCGTTAACAATGTCAAACTATCTCTTCAAATAGCAACCACTTCAGGTACGACCGACTCTATTAACATATTTAAATGCGGACAGTGCAATTCACATTTTAATTCGAACGAAATGCTGAAAATGCATTGAAGAACGTGTAATCTTTATGGACTTCCAATTATTCTGGAGGAAGTGTGCAACTGCATTTTCAGGAGAGTGCCACAACGCAGCCGACGCTGGAGGACGCAATACATACGATTTATTCCAGAGGTTGGGGATATGCAACCTATTGACTTTTTTAATACTGCTACTCCGCTGATTGATTCTACAGTATCTCGGCTATATTGGCTTCACCTCGAAATGAATGTAAATTGCACCCGAAACTGCTCAGCTTGATTCAGCTAGACGGTGAATTCACCCAGTTGAAAAATTTATTGATTACCTCGACGCTACCGTTCTTACTTTAGATTGTATGTCTGAGATAATCAATGGATTACTCGCAAAAGTGGAGCATTTCTTTCGAGGAGGAAGTAATTGAACTATATTAGGAGTGAATTATGTCCACATACGAGCGTCCAAGACGTATACAACATCAGCAACCTATTCAGCAACTGATTCAGCGACCTATTTCTATTGGCTAATAATGCCATTACTTTCAAACAGTCCGCGCTAAAATAATAAGAATCATTTAAAACATTTACTAAAATAATTTTATACATCATTTTTGTGTGAATATATTTTATAGCCTTTATAGCTGACAGTTATACTTAATACAGTTTAATTACTTATTCAAGAATATCAAGTACCTATGAATTTATTAAATTATGTTAAAATACACATATATTACCTACAGATTGCAAATTTAATCATTGCTATGACATATGACACGACGTTATAGTTTAATTTTTTTAATTAATATTTGTACATATAATAGTACCTAGATAGATTGCTAATTTTATCAGTGCTATGACATATGATACGTTATGAAGACGTTATGGTGTAACCATGACGTAATAAAATAACAATTCTACGTAGTATGTACATAAAATCTAGTTCAAATAGTTCATTCGTTGAGAAGTGATTGTCTCGTGTTTATATCGACCACTTCCTCGAGATACACGGTTTAGTCATAGGCGATGTGCAGAAGGTCTAATAACGTTAGTCTTTCCTGGTCCATTGAAGCGCGCATGTAATATTAAATTCCTTAAACTTATTTGAATTATTATTAAGCTTATTTGAAATCAACGTTTATTATTATAAAAACGAATTTCCTGACAATTTTGTGGCAGCTGAAACATCTCATATTGGGTTTACTTTGGGTATTTTCGCTGGAAAATAATATTCAGCGTTTGATTATCGTGGTAAAACAGATAATATTGATCTTCCGAGTCGACTAGCCAGCAAACAGGCTGTTTTAAACTTTAAAAAGACTGGCGATCAATGTTTTTTTATATTCAGTTCGCGCCTGTCTACATTCCCACGAAATTAAGTGTAATCTCCAGAGACATCAAAAGTACAATATTCACGAAAGCAAGTATAACTGGACAGGAATTGTATCTCCCGTTAATGCTCGTAATTTTATCACTTTAGTAGTATAGGAAGAGTCGATTCTGACTCACTTATAAATAGATTTGAGTCATGGCTAAAAATAGATCATGACTCATACCCCTTCAAATTTTTTATTACCCCCCAATTTTATTTGTTTTTTATTAAAATTTGATATTTGGACATTTTCAGCCAATCAGAATCGAGTATTAGTTTTTTTGCTACTATGGCTTCCTATTGACCGATTTGAACAAAATCGAGTTCGTTTCCGACTAATTCAAGGTGTTCGATTTTTCTACTAATAATTAGATTAAATATATTCCAGTGTTAGTAATCGATCATTTATTGATTTTTCCCAAAATGATGCATTATGGTTATATTGTACAAGCTTCTGTAGCTGAAAAAAATATATTTTTTTAAAAAGTATATATATATACAGGCTTTCGCAGCTTAAATTCATTCTGCTCGAAGCTCTTGACGTGAACGGTCGTATTTTCAAGCAAGCTCTCTCCGGACTTTACATTTTATTTAAAAACTTTACTGTC
>JAUZND010005922.1:0-10976 GCA_034780555.1 Coelogynopora nodosa | reverse complement strand
TGCATATGTTTATTATGTAAAATTGGATCTTCTAATATTAATTCGGATATATGTGGTGCTTCAAAGAATCCAATAGGTATTTTTTGAATACCTTGATTAAATGCACCACAATTTACATGGATTTCTTTAAGATATTTTTTCTTTCTGATATTATACATTTTTTGTATTAAATTGCATATGGGGTAGGGGGGCGGGGACGGTACACAAAAAGCATACATATGCATATAACGGGAAGGGGGGGAGCAAAAATTCGTTAATTGATACGTATGTGCTATGTGAATAAATCTCTTTTGCCGAAATCAATTGATTTTTTATGCATATTTTTTAAATATTAATTTTTTTATTAAAAAATTAATTCAAAAAAATAATTTTGGATATAAATAAAATGAGAAAGGTTTATTTATTGATATAAATAAAAATATTATGTTTCTATTTTTTTACTAATAAAACAACTACATGCATACTATGTATTTCTTTCCTTATATACATATTTTGTCTACTTCCACTTTTAAAAAATGTCAATCGACAAAAAATCAATATTTCAGAGAAAAAAATCAAATCTGAAAACAAAAATCATCGATTTCTCGAAAACTACAATCATAGATTTTTTTCTTTTGTATGTCTTAGGACGCTACCCTGAGTTGAATGTCGCATATATTGTAGACTTCCACTTTTGATCGACTTAAAATTATTCAGACGAGGTGTGCATGTTTCACTGATTGAAATGTATGTTTATTTCTGTTTTTGAATAATTAAGAACAACTATTATGTGAGTTGGGGAATTCTCCCCGAAACTCCACCCCAAAGTCTATGAAAAGTTAATATTTTCTGATAGTTTAACCCTAGAATTACGGAGGGGTGTGTCAAATTGACCTTTTATTTTTAAAGTATTCCTGTATAAATATTAACTTGTGATCAATCTGAAATTTTCTATAACTATTTGAAATTCAATATGCTTTCCAATGGTGCAAAATAATTTATCTGACAATGAAAAATAAAAAAAATTAGCAAGTAATTTGTAAGTCTTACACAAATTTACATTTTAACCCAATATGAGATAAAATATTTTTGAATATATATTCCTCTATTTTTGATGAAATAATTTTTTGGCTTCCAAATTTGAATGATTGATTGTAATATAGTATCATAATGTGTTCCTATTATATAAAGTATGTACTCCCAGTATCAAAGATACTTCAAGAAAGATCAATACATATGTATATCTAATTTTAAACTAAGTTTAAATAACAAGTTGATTATCCATTTGGAAAAGTAGAATGTTATGTATATTCCATTATTGTTTTGCTGGAATTACATACAATATAATATATGAATATGCAATAAAAATATATTAATTACTTATAAAATATTTTACATGTCTATTTTATATTCATTATTTCTTGGTGAACAATGTATATGACCATTTTAAATGGATACTCTATTAAATTTATTATTTTATTATTATTGTTGTATTACAATATTTAATAGAATTCATGAAGACAAATCAAACAAAAACATTATTTTAGTCGATCAGACAATTTTGCATGTAGGTTCAAAAGCGTCTGGGAATACTAGGGTTAACATATTTTTATAAGTGGTTTATTTCAGTGATAAATAAATTTAATATTCTATACTATTCTCTCTTTCCACTGAAGATGTTGATGAGAAACTCGCATTAAAGTCTTTATCAACATGTCCGTGTTATTTTGTTAATAGGTCAAAAAACCTTTTTTTCGCTATAAGCATATTGTATTAATCATGGAAAAAACGTTTTATCCTACAAAATGTTTACAAAAGTATATAACAATATGTGTATAAATTGCCAAAATTCCTACTATTTTTAGAAGTCACTCAATGATCAATCCCTGTCGAGTACTATTTAACAATATTACCATAGATCTTGTTAAATTTTAGAATTAAATTATCGACAGTAATGAAAAATTTAAGCAAATTGAATAGGGTTATTTTTATTTTGTATTATCGATTTTAGATTTTATGTTGTGATAATATAGGAGCACTTCACTCGATAGTGTCAACATTTGATTCTTTTTATTTAAACTTAATATAATTATAAACTTTTTGCAAATGTTTACTTACATTTTTATTAGTTAACAATGACTTACTACATGGTCACTATTTACAATAAAAATTGAATATGTTTCGAAGTGTTTGTCTTACTACTTTTGATATTTATGAGTATACTTTTGACTTTTTATGTATAGTTATAATTTCTTTTTAGTAACAATGGAAAAGCCGAAATCACGTCGTAATGCACGAACATCATTAAAACGTAGTACAAAACCAACAAATCCAAATTCTATTGATACCAATGAAAATGATGAAAATATCGAACCTTGCATCAAAAAACAGAAGTTAGGCAGAAAGGGGATTTCTCCAGGAAAGAAGAATATTTTGGGTGCTTTATTGGAAAATTCATTACCACCTCCCACACAAGAATCTCCAAAAGAATCAAATTCCTTTCGTGAAAAAAATAAAGACATGCGCCGACAGCTTCATCTGGGTCACGCCACAGTACTCTGCTGCCGAGAGCGAGAGTCCACAATGGTGCGCGACTTCATCCTTGATAGTGTGAAACAGCACCGGAATGCCAGTCTCTATGTAAGCGGTCCTCCTGGTACCGGCAAGACTGCAGTGGTAACCACGGAGACCAACCAATTGGCTAAGGAGGGGAAGTGCAACGTCATTCATATCAACTGTATGCATATCTCCTCCCCCGGTCAACTCTATTTGATGCTGCTGAAGGAGATCAGTAAGAAATCCACTATCAATGTGCAGGAAAATCGGGCGCTTGATGAGCTAGAAACTGTGTTGAATAAACGGTCTGTTAAGTTCCCATTGGTGATTGTTCTTGATGAGATGGACCAGTTGGGTGTTCGCCTTAAGGAAACGCTATACAGGTAATACGCATATTTTATAAATATACAATTTTCATATTTATGTTTTTTCCGCATGTAATTATTTGTATTTTATAATTTGAGTATATCATAATGTGAATGACAACTTTTTATTGTGGAGCTTCTTTTAAAAAATTGATTTGTAGGAAAGTTCGAAAATATAAAGGATATAAGATTATTAATTTCAATAATTATAATAAATAATTCATAAAATTTTTACAAGACAAGAAAACACAAGCAATTCCATTTAACAAAATTAAATATTAGGAAATAACTTTCTAATAAATGGGATATTTATATACACTAGTTTAAAATTAATGGGTTGACTCTTTCATTTGTTTTAGTAAATTATATAATTCAGTAAATTGATTATACTGAAAATTATACACTAGTTTAAAATTGACCTTGTAGCTATGATTGTATTTTAACTGCACTTTTAATATTACTATATTCGACCGTCGAAAGCTTCATATCACACCTTGAGTATTTCCCTCTAAAAATGTTATTATATGAGAAAATTAACAATGACATGTATACACATAATCTGTTATCCCCTATCGGTTTCACGTGAACCATATAGAATCTTCGACTGGGTGGGAGTGGTGTCCTGTCGACTAATGTTGATCGGGATCGCCAATGCACTCGACCTCACCGACCGCCTCCTCCCCCGCCTACAGCTGCGGGAGCACAAGCCCCGCCTGGTCCACTTCCCCCCTTACACGCCCGGCCAGATAGCGCAGATTGTCACCGACCGGTTCACCAGGGAGGAACAGGGGGATTCTCAGATGGGCGCTATGGCGCTTCAGTTGTGCGCTAAAAAGGTGTGCTTGGTTTCCTAGTACCTAGTTTTTTTTAAAGGACAAAAATATGTAGTTTACTTTATATTATCCATCTAATGTTTTATTTCGTTTCTACGGCAAACATGGTAAAATGTGTGTATTAATTTAGATTTTTTCAGTGATCTGTCAGATATGCAATCTTCTTATATGGCGGTCAGCTATATATTCATCACCTATGTTTAGTATAAATATAATTTAATATGTATAAATATTGCAAATATGCATGTTGTGATGTTTTTGCAGAATAAGTACTGGGATTTCACTATTAGTGTATAAACTGACAATTAGGTGGTATATTCTAATTCACCGTATATATTTTTTAGATTACCCTGAAATTGTTAAAAGTATTTGGCAATGTAACTAAATAATGACAAATGGCTTTTAAAACAGGTGAACTGTACAGGCATTTTCTTCCGTGTCTAGTTAATTATATTACGATCGGACAATCCCTTACAGTATCAGGATTATTTCTAAATATTAATTAAAACTATGATCTATGTGTGATGGTCTGTGACAGAGGGAATTCCCATATATTACACGTTTATAAGATTGTATTGTTCTCTATCTCCTCCAGGTAGCCGCCAGCTCCGGCGACGTCCGCTCCGCCCTAGACATCTACCGGCGCTCGCTTGAACTCGCAGAACGTGAGGCCCGCCGCCAGAAGCTCCCCTCACCACACTCGCCCGGACTCGCCCACGTCAGCCGAGCCATTGAGGCGTCCCGCAGTGGGGGTAATGGTTTCCAGCTCAACGGCGGAAGCACGTCAGGGTTCGTAGGAGTTTTAAAATTTCCAAAGTTTAGTTTTTGTTCTTGGAAAATTAACATACACATCATATAGTCAATATTATGTTGTTTATAAATACTAATGCATAATGTTTTTCAGTATTATTTGCCGTGCAACCAACCTAAGATTTATATAAAGTTTATGAGTATTGACATAGTTTTCGTAGTTTTATAAGTTTAATTACGTTATAGTTGATTGAATGTCCTGCCAGTATTTATCAACATTCTTAAAACTATTGTATTTTTCAAGGGTGACGGGAAGGAGGGTTAAGAAGAAAAAACCACCCCCTAATGAGATGTATAATTTATACTATACCTAATAGGGATTACATTTTGGGGTTTTGGAAAAAAATTATTGGGCTTATTAATTTTTTTGTATTACGTCATATTTCAAAATGACCGCCAAATAAAGTTTCAGAGCAATTTTTATTTAAGTAGTATAGGAAGGGTCGATTCGACCACACTTATAAATAGATCATGACTCATAATTATCTCGAAAAATAAACGTTTTATGCCACATAAATATATTACCAATAGATAGAAACATATACCCAATGTATCAGAAAAACATAATTCCAGAGTGATAAAATGTATTATACCCAATAGAGAACATTAATAATTATTATTTACTACTCATAATACAGAAATAAGTAGTGCAATTTATTTACTAATGAAATTATAATTCAGTCAAAGTCTAAAATAAATGAATTTTATAATAGTATTTCATCAATAACTAATGGAATTCATAGTTCAAGATGGCGTCTATTGTAACAAATAGCGGTTTTGTACAAGATTGGCTCATCATTTTTGTGGCATGGGTCTACTTTTCCAGTAGATTGCCACAGGTCGCTAAAGTCTCGATGCACACATTCAGATGCCTGTTCTGAATATTTACCCAAACTAGATTTGACGAAACGACAATTTGAATAACAAGACAAAGTAATACGTGGAAAGCAGAAGTCACACTGATCTCCAGACAGAGGTTCATACCAAAGCATACAGTTCGTAAATTATTGAAACCGTTGAAAGCATTTATGAAGGAAACCAGTTCATGGCTATTTTCTTCCATCACAATTCGGTAAAGAACATCGAGGTTTGTCAACCGTCTTAACAATTTTGGAAGTTCTTTTCTTTTGCTTTTAGAGTTGGATAGAATGCAAGGACTTTTTTCTCATATCACCAATTCGCAAAAGGATATTATTTTGCTTTGGGGCATTCCCACCACAAACAGGGATAGGTGCATCCATTACTTTGGACTCCGGCAAACAATGTTAGCTAATTTCAAATTCATGGCGTGTGTGAAATGGATGTCAAAATTTGTAAACCCTACCAGCAAATCCAAAATCTTCTTAACATTGCAATGCGCCTCTTTCAGATCCGGTATGCTAGCAATGATTATGATTTTCTTTACATTATTATTAAGAAAAGTTTCATCTATTTTTGACATTGTGCGCATGCAGGCTTCCACCGTAACAACTCTGCTAAGACAAAACTTCATGAAATTTTCCTCACTATTAATTCCGAGCTTTATAATCACATCTTCTAAATCCAGATCACGTACTTGGGAAATATATTCAATCAAGGCTGGAACGGCGTTACAATTGATAACAAGCCTGGAAACAGCTTCAAAATCCAGTGTGATGTGTAAAAAGAAATCTTCCAGTTTGATGTCTCGATCTTGTAAGAAAATGTTGTATTAGGTTCAACAAAATTTCATCGTCCCATTATATTTCGAATAAATAGAATAACTGTACGTTTTATTTGCTTACTGGGAGTGCCCATTTCTATTTAAAAAGAGCTCCTCGTTGAATGTGTAAATTGTGTACGCTTTTCTTTTGCTATGCTAATACTGTTGACATACCTCAATGTTCTTTACCGAATTTTTATAGAAGAAAATAGCACTGAACTGGTTTCCTTCATAATTCATAACTGCTTTCAACGGTTTCAATAATGTTATGTCCGAACTGTATGCTTTGGTATGAACCTCTTGCCTTATTTTGAAAAATGTATCACAATTTAAAGAAATGTATCTCTATCAGTGTGACTCCTGCTGTCCACGCATTACTTTGGCATGATATTCAATTTTATCATTTCTTCAAATCCAGTTTGGGTAAATATTCAGAACAGGCATCCGAAAGTGTGCACCGAAACTTTAGCGACCTGTGGCAATCTACGGGAAAAGTGGACCATTCCACAAAAACTATGAGACAAACTTGTACAAAACCGCTATTAGTTACTGTTGAAGTACTATTATAAAATACATCTATTTTAGACTTAGACTGAATTATAATTCCATTACATAATAAATTGCACTACTTATTTCTGTATTATGACTAGTATATCCATTATTTATGTTCTCTATTGGATATAATACATTCTATCACTCTGGAATTATGTTTTTCTGATACATTGGATATATTTTTCTATCTATTGGTAATATATTTGTGTAACATAAAACGGTTATTTTTCGAGATAATTGCCCTGAAAGTTTATTTGGTGGTCATTTTAAATATGACGTAATATAACAAAACCCCAAAATGTAATCCCTATTAGGTCTGGTATATATTATACATCTCATTAGGGTGGGGAAATCGTGTTTTGAAAACAAATTTTACATTATTACGTGAAAAAAGCATCCATTTTTGATAATTCAAATGGTTTCTATAGTAACGCTATATGTGGGTTGTTGAAATTCCTTTGTTATATAATTTTGTTCTATTTTCATTAAAACTTTAAAATGGTCACTTGCTCGTATTGTACACATTCTCTTATGTTGTTATTCTGATTCAGTATTTAAATTCTAATCTGCCTAAGGAAAATGTATGGAAAACTTGTTGAATTTGTTTTTAACAAATTTGAATTGTTTTTTCTTTTGCTTCTATATCACTATAATATTGTTATAACATATTATTATCAAATGGGAACTTTGTTTTATAAAAGTCTTGAATTTGTGTTGCCCTACGAACCCCGACCACCTCTTACAGCACAGACCTACCACTGCAGCAGCAGATGGCAGTGGCCGCGGCCATGCTCATCCGCAGGAGCGGGCGCAAGGAGTGGAGTCTGGGCGCTCTCTACGACCGCTACTCGGCGCTGTGCAAGGAGCGCAGGATTGGACCGCTGGACGCGGCCGAGTTCTCGGGGCTGTGCCAGCTGCTGGAGGCGCGCGGACTGCTGCAGGTTAGACCGGGCAAGGAGGTGCGCATGACCAAGCTGGCCTTGCGGCTGGACGATCGTGGCCTCGAGACCAGATTGAGTGATCAGCCGCTGTTAACGTGTTTGCTCAATAAGTGATCCTATGTTTCTGTTCATTGATTTGGTCTTTCGTGCTCTCTATCTCAGGGTTCCTGTACTCCTTGATTACCTGGATATCTCCTGAGATTTAATATTTTATGGCTTTATTTTGACCTGGATACTCCTTGGTTTTTATAAATTTTCATATATTGGGCATGTCTATTTTACCAAGAAATGTATGATAATTGGTGGTACTGGAATTTTTATTATAAAACATACTCTGGACCACTATGAATTCCCAAAACCACAAGTTTACTTACTATTTTATAGCGTTTTACTTTGTAATACTTTTTTTTAATATTCTATTATCTTACTTTAACTTTTATTAATATTTATATTACTGTACAGGTATACTTCTGAAAAAAGTCAAAACAAGTACTTGATAGAAACTTGGTTTATGCATTTCCTTTATTTTTAAAGATTTAAAAAAAGATTAATAACAAAAACAACGTTACGAATTCTAGTATTGAATATTTTTTTAACTTAGTCCTTGATATTTTCGTGCCACTTCTTGAAAAGTTTCATGAAAACCCGTGGAATTTCAAACAATAAACGTGTACCCGGTCTACTCTCTTTTAATATAATTAATTTCCTTATATTTATATTTTGCTCTCTTGTACAATTAGAAATCAAACTTTAACTAATTGATTGAGATTTTAATAGATTATTCAGAGTTGTTATTGTCGAATTTAACAGTTTGGGTATATTATTAATTATTTTTAATAATTTTTAATATTCCGTTTTTCCGATGTTTTTTAGCTGCTGGTTACATCTATTTAACATGGTTAATGTAATTTTAATATATTCACTTGTTTTGTTCTACATTCAAACATTAAAAATAATTCTGTAGATACAATATGTTTCAAACATGCACACTTTTTACATTGCTGTGTAAGTTTATTATAACTTTTAAATTGGGTCATCTGCCAAATTATGGTTAGCAAACATTAATGTAAGTAAATTCCCAACTTTTTACATACTTGCAACGCATGTTGATTTTTTAACGCATATGAGAAAAATTTATATCCATATTTCAATAAACTTATACTTTAAAAACGTAGCTATTTGATTTCATTCTAAAATATATAAAGAAGTATTTTTTAGAATATCACGATTGTGGTATTTTTAAATTAAGGAAAATTCATGCATTTATTTTTGGCTACATTGATTCTTTTAATAGACTTCTCATTTATACATATATTTTACATTTATATATAAATTTTCAAATTGTGAAAACTATTTTATTACTTAGGCCACTTCTATTGTTTGTAATTGGATTTGGTGGTATTCTTGTAGGTGATACTGTCGACGTAGTTGGTATTTGAAAGTATGAGAGGGTGAGTGTCTGAGAGGTGTTTAGTGTAGATGCAGTGTTTGAGTTGCCGTTTGGGGTTGTGATGTTTCTGTATTGCCAGTGGTGATGGTTAGAGTGTGATGGAATGTGAAGATGGATAGCTGAGGGTGTTATGTGTGTTTCATGATGTAGGAAGTTTGTGGCAGAGTGCAAACTATGGAATTCCGGATGGCTTTATTTTGTATTGTTTAGTGTTTGTTAAAGAGAACATGCGACTTTAAAATGCGAAGTTTAGTTTTGTGCCGTTTACTATCTGTTAAAGTATTTAGATCTGACAACTTCGCCTCTCCACTTTGCATTCTACTTTGCATGCAGAATATAATGCTATAATAAAATTTATAGTTTTGAAATGTGTTTACTTTATCATTAACATTGGGTCATGTTAATTATATATAACATAATTTCGTTCCATTTACTGCTCTTGTAATGTAACTATAATGGTAGTTTACACTATCGGTACTTTTTATATGTAATATTTTGAATGTAATTTTTGTATCTTGTGAAATATTTAGATTTTGTGACTAAGAATTTGAAATAAAATTATTAAAAAAAAGTTTTATTTACTCAGCTTTAAAATATTACATGTAAGCTATTTCGACCAATCATAATTAAGGTATATGTTTTAAAAGGTGTGTTTGCATTCATTTATTCACGATTTTTTATAGTTTATAATTTTGACGCGCCAGGTAACGTTTGTTTTATAAATGGGTAAATCTTTAATAGCCCTAGTATTCTAGAAGAAAAGTTTGAAACTTCTTTTAAATTTGTATTTAGCGTTGATACACACTTAATGGAAGTAGTATACGAATACTTATGCCTATGATTGATGAGGGATGATTAGTATATTCCTATAGGGGTTTTAATCTCAATCAATATAATATGGTTAGTTAGGAATCATACAGTTTATTTTCGTTGTGATTCGACCTACATTGTATATGTGTTATAAATTCGCGTGAGTTGGTCATATAAAAATCGTCATAATACAACACAGTTGACTTGTGCTATTTAATATACTCGAGACAACTTATACATATAATTAATTATGCTTTATTGTGATTGTTTTATGTATCAAAGTATAACAATCTTAATTGCAACGCCTTACATTCCCAGTGTCGGAATAAAAATTTACTGTAATTTTTATTAAATTCACGTACAATATGAAACTATAATAAAAGCGACATACAATATATTACGCATTTAATAAATAATAAAAGATTTAAGATGTTTTGATAAGTTAATTTCTGCGATATATATAGTTATGAACAGTACGTTATTTTGAAATGTTAGGTAGCCTAAGTACATTTTTTATGAAGTGTATGAAAATATTTTGAAAAAATCATATAAATGATACTACAACATTGAAAATAACACTATGTAATTATTTCATTAAACTATTTTGTTGTTCACAAATTTAAATGACTTCTTGTCATTGACTTTTATTACAACATGAACAATTTCAACAATCTGTATAAAAAATACCTTTATAACACGTTTGCTAATTATATCAAGATAATAATAATAATAAATAGGCTTTATTGGTAATAGACACATGTGGACAAACGCAACATTGATTTTGGGGTATAACAATACAACTGGTATTGGCAACTATAACTGTAAGGAAGTGTTAGAATGTAAATAAACTACTAATAAAGCAACTGATAGAAGAGTTAAATAGGAGGCAATTTTTTTTTGTTCTGCATGTTGTTGTTCTGCATGCACACTGGTAGAGAGATTGTGAAGGCGTGGGCGCAACGCATATCGTTGCGTGGTTCGAGCAGGTAGAATGTGGTG
>JAUZND010005921.1:0-31510 GCA_034780555.1 Coelogynopora nodosa | reverse complement strand
TGTGTTAATATTTTCAAATTGAAGTGGCTCACAATGAGCCACTTGTGGCTTACTATGAGCCACTTCATTTTGCAGTGCAGTCTGTAATGGTAATCTGAAGAAATGCTCTAAATTTCTTAAACACTAAATTTCACATGTGGTTTTCCTAACAACTTTATATGGTATATTAACAATAAATGGTATATTTAAAATAAATGGTAAATTTACTCAGTAATATAAAATAAATATAAAAAACACTTTTTATATGTTGTTTTAATTGAATTTGTTATTTTTAATTTTATTTTATAGTAGAATTACTATACATTCATTTGCTTACCAACAGTGAGTAATTTATGATTGGCTTTCTGTTTGGACAGTTTTCAAACCATTGGTTTTTTTATTCAGACAGTTTGGAAAATTTTATTTTTGTCAACCACATACATAACTATGATAAGCATCATATTTTAAAAACTATATTTGTTATTGTAATTTTTTTTATGATTATTTGTTATGAAAAATATTTTTAAAAATATAATTTAGATTTATTGTGTTTATTCCATCAATTATTTAAGTTATGTTATAATACTAATAGAAAATGAAACATTCCACTAAAATACTATTTATAATGTGATTTATATTTAATTTAGCAGTAACATAATAAAACATTACCACAATATAATATTACCATGACAAAATGTAACCAATATTGGTTACTAATAAATTAAAAGGATTATGTTAATATTATTTGTCCATCTAGAATGGCAAATTATTTTAATTATTCATCCATATAATAATTATATTGATATAAATAAATAAACATTAGTATCATTTTTATGTAATTGACTGAATTGTTGTTGACATATTATATTAATAGTTTATAATAAAAATAATGAAATCAATTTTATGTGTATCTAATCCATATTAAAAATTAATAATATAAATGTATTAATATAATTTAGCACTTATTTGGTATTTTCCAGACCCACAAATTATAAACCTACATAAAATATAATTCTTCACACATTAAAGACAAAATCAATAACAAAACATAAATGTAAGTTATTTATGTATTACATTAAATATATGATAATAAAAAATACTAATCAAATTTAATACAATGAAAATAAATGTCATATAGAATAGTTAACAACTATAAAACTAAAAGTAAAATTAAAACTATAAATCAAAATGTCAACATAAGCATTTAAATAATTATTAATATATTATTGTATGAAATTTTAGCAAATATTCTATTTTTTATGGATTTATAATTTAGTTGGTCTGGAATACCAAATAATTACCAATACTTTTAATTAGTTCTATTTTAGAAGGAGCAGCCTGGCTGTTTATGATTATTTAAAACCAGTGTAATGTCATTTTTTTAATGAAATTAGGTTTAATTATACAAACATTTGTTTATTTGTACCAATATAATTATTTAATTGGATGGAAGAATAATTAAAATAATTCACCCCTTATAGATGGACAAATAGCATTAATAGGATCCTGTTTATTTATGAGTACCAATATTGGTTATGTTTTGTCATGATGATTTTATGTTATGCCATGGTAACATTGTCTTTATGTCATGACTTGCATGTATTATTTATGTAAGTGCAGGGCTACAAAAAATGCAGTAATATATTATTTTGGATTATAAATATGATATAATATTAATAAATGTTGATAAATTATGTTCAGTAACTACAAAGCAAAGTAGTAGTGTCATGTCAAACATGTCATGAATGTTAAAAAATACATAAATCAAAATGTTAGTAAATTTTAATCAATTTATGTGTTGTATAATATATCATTGGTATTATAAATTTGTAATAAGATTAATTTACAAAGAACAAGAACAATTTATATTACCCTTTTATAAAAAAATTATACCAAAAAATAATGATTAAGTATAGAGATTATATCACCTTTATATTATATTATACATAATTATCTATTTTAAAAAAATGCAGGGAATACATAATAATAGCACAATGACATACAAATTAAAAAATGCAGCTGTGCTTATTAAATAAAATAGCACAGAGAGTGGCAGCATGGGGCCATGGGCATGGGTAATCATATTTAGCATATCATATAAATTATAGTCATTATTTATATATAGTAAAAGTAAACTATAATATGTATATACTATATAACTTAAGTTTAAATTTTTTAAATCTATATATAAATCTCATTTTATTTGATGTCCTCCATGAATATGATGGTCCAATGGATATATATATGCGATGCCCCTGCAATATATTTGTAGAATTGAATATTATTATTATGTAAAGATATAAATAAAGTATCTTTTTATGAAATTTAATGAGTACAATATATATATATATCATATACAAATACCTTGGTTTAACGCGAATGCAGTTGCTTACAATGTTAACAAATCCGGCACTCTGCACTTTCCATTTCATAATTTAAATTAAAGAATATGAACAAAATTAAGGGACGATGATGCCAATATCATTGCAATTAGCATTACAAAATAGCAAACAATAACATTATTTACAAGTCTTGAAGCAAAACATTAAAATAATGACAATAATAAAAACTAAAGATCTTTTAAATATATAACTAAATAACGTATTCATATATATATATATAGCATTATTGTCCCTTGTATATACCTTTAAAATTATGTAAAAATATAAACAAATCTCACAACAACAAAAATATGTAAAGGGATGTTAAAATATGAAATATTATTACAATGTTTTGTAAGACAAAAATATCAAGATAAAACATTCAAGTAACAAAACTAAATCAGAAAGAATTTACTTATACCGCTTTTAATTATTCCTGTTTAAAAATAATCGCAATATGTTGTAAATTTATCTGGAATTTAATTCACTAAGGGATGATAAATAAAATCGTAGAATTTTACTCTAGCCGAATAAACAATTTTTATAAATTG
Organism: Coelogynopora nodosa; assembly: GCA_034780555.1. Classification (NCBI taxonomy): domain Eukaryota; kingdom Metazoa; phylum Platyhelminthes; order Proseriata; family Coelogynoporidae; genus Coelogynopora; species Coelogynopora nodosa. The sequence goes on along the minus strand of JAUZND010005921.1, from coordinate 28,599 downwards.
CTCTAGTATAAATTGTTATAAACTATTCCCGTATTTATCACGGAAAACTTTCCATGTAATTAACAAAAGTTTAATTTTGTGTAAATTTCCCAGTCGAAATATAATTTCATGATAATGAAATACATATTCAGAAATAACTGGCTTGCATTTCTAAAAATAGGAAATAAAAGGCCAGTTGATCACAAAGTATAGGACCACGAATTTCTATAAGGTGTCTCTATATATGTTGATTATTTATGGCTGGTATTTTTTAACGCTCCTTGAAATGTAAAGGCTTAATTATTCCTTGAAACTCAAGGAGTCCTTTTAAACAATTTTTAAATGCTCCTTGACTCAAGGACTCCTATAAATCTCCAGGAATCCTTCGAATCTCTATACAAATTTCAAGCTAGTTATATTATACATTCCATTAGCGCCCTTGCGTTGATTTATTACGATATTTCCATATAAAAATTATATATACTGCTGATGTTTATGAAGACTTCATGATTACATTTTTTATCATGATATGTGGTTTTAAAATAAAATAATTATGTGTATATATATAATAGATGTATATTTAATTTTATGAATTATAATGTATATTATTATATAATAATATAGAAGAAATATAAACTAAAACAGCTATGAACCTTTATTGAGCGATATTGGGGGGTCATTTATGGTACAATTATATATGTATAAATTGTCCATTGAAAGTAGTGCCCACCTTTCGTGAATTGTATACCCTACTTTTTTATTGCTTCACATTTCTACTCACTACTAAGATAATATAAAATTGTTCCAGATAATATATATTGATCATTTTTAAAAATTTTAATTAAACTGAATCACAAACACAAACCGGTGTAGATTGTTTTATATCTATTGAGAAAGGAAGTTTAAATTAAATCTAAATATGAATATGATATGCAGATAAGTAATTTTTAATATGATCATAGCATAATATATGCATTATGTATATGTTACAGTCAATACCCAAAATAAGTCAGAACGCGTTAGTTACTAGTCAATACCCGTTCAGCCAAAAAGGATTGCGCAAATTCGCGGCCATTATCTGATTGCAGAATATAGGGGGGCAATGGCGCACCCAGAGGGGGGGGTACAGGGGGTACGTACCCCCCTGAAATTTTCAGATGCCCTCTACGTTATGGGAGGGCCCCAGCTAGCTTCTGAAGGTGTTTTTTTCAAAGTGGGTCACTTTTTACTATGTACATATGTATAATTACTTATTCAATTATCAAAAAAAATTAAATTGTATACTATTATTCTTGGGACCCCTCAAAAGAAAAACGGGCCCCTAATAAATTGTACCCCCCCTCAAAAAAAATTCCTGCCTTAATTACAATTTTTTAAGTAAATGGTTTGAGACTTCTTATGATGTCTTTGTTTTCAATGATATCAAGGTTAAATATTTAGTCAGATCTATGATCCTGATAATTCATTATAAAACGATATTCACCGTCTGTTTGACTTTGCCTGTCAATTAAGTCAACCTGGCATCTTAAGTTGCAGCTAATTGATATATTGGGTTTGACGACATTTGACTTCCAAAATTTAGACTTTTTTAGTTTTTGGCTGAATGGGTATTGACTAGTCACAATGCGTTCTTACTTATTTCGGGTATTGACTGAAACCCTATTACGTAATTATATCGGGTAAATAACTGTGTGTTTTGTTAAATTTTCGTATCCCTTAATTACAATAAGAATATATTAACTATCTTCTTCTAGATTATCTGAAAATAGCACCGCACTCTTAAACAACGAAATAGTAGTAAATTTATTTTTAAAATCAGTGGCTTTTTTTCAATTTTATAGTCCGAATTAAAACTATGTTTCCATTATTAAAATAGCTTTTGTAGGCCTATAGGAGTGATGATATTCGAAACCATCCGTTGAATATACAGTGGCGGATCGAGAAATTTTGAAAAGGGTACATTTTCCTAATGCTTAAAAATGCTTACCATGGCCATGAGAAAATGTCGAAGTTTAGAGGTGTAAGTTTTATTAAAAAAGGGCAACGGACATTTATAAAGGCCCCCCTCCCCCTGGAGCCGCCTTTGGAATAAAAGCTTTAATTGTGGGGAAGCCAGCGTTTTAAAACCCATAGATAAATAAATTTTGTACAAAGGGCTATAATTTTACTATTATTTTATCACTAATTTCTTTTCTAGTGTACTTACTTTTTCTCCCATCAGCCAATTCATCTCTGATATATGAAATCTAGTTTATGCTAATATAGGCTTCACAAAAAAGATCAATGTCATAAGGCTGCTGCATATTTCTATACAAAAAAGCCAAAACAATTTACGATCTGTGAATACCGTAATAGAGTTTACTAACTCACAATATCATATTTTAACATCAGTTATGTCACAGAGAGAGTCAAGTGCACAGCTTCAGCTGCAGGGGCTGTATGTTCAAACTGAAACTTCCTCCTCTCTTTGGTCGAGGCTCGTTCTATCGTCTGAGGTTTGCCTGGCAACCGTCAAAAGGGTGAGCGAGAAGAAAGCATGCAGGAATAAGTTAAGTGGCAAGCGCAGGGTAACAAAAGTGCCAGTGTACAGTTTGAATCAAGCGGTAGGCAGCTATTTTTTCATTATCCAAGGGATAAGTTACCTCACTAAAGCGCCCAAAAGTACCCCCGGTTCTGGTTTCGGTATACTGTGAGGAAGACAACGGTTTACTACTGAAAAATGGTGAGAATTATTTCTGCCTTTAATAATATATTTTATATTATTGTATTATTATATTATTTTAAACACTTGTAATTCTTTTAAATTATACGTTTTTTATGGGACATGTCCCATCAATTTTTTCTGCCCTCTTTTTTTGGCGTTTAATTAATATAATATATTACAACGGCACGAGTCTAATATAATGAGAACAATACATAGATTATTTAATTTTTATTCATATAACGTCCGAAAATAGTAGGTACAGTATCGAAAAACCTGAAGAAAGATATTAAAAAATTTAACAAATTTATAGTTTATAGGTTTCGATGCAGTTTTGAACTTCGTTGCATTCGTAAGAGTGATGAAATATACTTCACGTTCAAACTCTTGTCAAGTACGACAATAATTTTGAAAGGTAAAACTAAAATATCATTTGTAAATTTGTTTATAAATCTAGTATTTACAAATGCTCAATGTATTATAAATAGTATACAAATTTAAATAAATATATTTATATATATATATAGAATATCCAAATGCTTGTATTCTACAATATGAATAAATAAATAATAAATATTTTTAAACATTGTTAAAATACAATATAACGGTGGATATTGGTAAATAAATAAACATATTTTCAAATGTCAATAATGACGATATTTCTGAACACAAAAACCTTATACGGCCTATAGGCCTATAGTGTCTTAGGGCGTATTAATAAGGCGTATTAACAACAAAATTATATAAATTATAGCAAGGACGCAACCATAAATAAATAAATAAATAAATAAAAGACGCAATGGGCCATTGCTCCTGATAGTGCCAATTGTGAAGGCTTTTTAAAGGTATTTTTTAAATATTATAGTGTATATAATATTTTTTAAATACCTTTACTGAGTAGGGGAATTTCTTCTATTTTCGTTCTGGCACGAGTCAATGGATGGCGACATAATTTTGAAGTGAATTTTTCAACTGTATCCAGCTGCACTATTTCCGCTGGTAGAACGTTCCCATGTTTGATGGTGCGGAGAACGAATGATATAATTGGTAGTTTGACGTTCTTGCATGAGGAACACGGAATCTTTGGCTATGACCTCTTGTATTTGACGTAGTAGGGGGATCACTCTGTAGTGCTGTTGGATATTATCTGTTTTGATTTTGCGGTAAACGAAACTGTTGTCAGAGAAAAGACTGCATGTGGATCTGATACGCAGTGGGAGATCATTTATATATAAGTCAAAAAAAGAATAGAGCCCAACATTCGTTTTCTACTATCACTCGTTGTACACGTGTGAAGAGGAAGATTGATATCCATTCTGGTATTTTGCCACGGATTTTGTAATGGTCGAGCCTGTGTATAAATCTATGATGTGGGACCTTGTCAAAAATATTTTGCGAAGTCAAGTATAGAGCACAATTAGTGTGTACGCCTGCATTAATGTTTCTGGTGAGATTGTCAGTATACAGAAGAGAATTCGAGTTTTTGTTTATCTCATTCGGCGAAAACCATGTTGAGCTTCAGAGAGGATGTTATTTCTACCGAAAAGACTCATAATATTGATATCACACGTTTGATAACTTTGCTACAAACGTTAAAGTTTGATACGTTAAAGACACAGATGTATAGTTTGTAGCTGAAGATTCGTCTCCGTGTTTAAAGATATAGGGGTTATAAATGCAACCATCCATTCGTCAGACACAGTGCCTTGGTCAAGGCTAGTTTGAAAATATAATAAATTACAAAATATATTATTTTACAGAGTATTTGTGAAATTTCTGCTATTTCTAGATACTGTTTATTGTTTGTACAAAATTAAGAAAAACAATTTATATTACAAAAAAATGTAAAAGACTCACCATAATAACATTACTCACTATTATACAATGAATACGCTATTTTTGTTAACCAGACCATGATACGTGATAATATAAAATGTATATCATTAAAACTCATTATTGCTCAAAAAACTAATTAAAAGTTTGTATTGAGCGGAATATAGTAGTGATGTATAATCGATACCATATTCTAAATGCAAAAATCGTATCCCTGATTGAGTCAAATTGTGGATCTGTTAGTAGTTAGGCCTATAATATTCAATGTTACGATGTTTTTATGTTTTTATGTTGCAAATGTTCTGCTATTCAATTATTACACTTTACAGCATATAGCTTTATACAGCATATAGCATACACTTTACACATACAGCAGATTTTTGGTAATAATATAATATCATGAAGGTTGTGTTAAAAATACTTATTAGGTAAAATAATCTAATCACAGATATTTATTAAAACTGCTTAATTAATTAATATTAATAAAACAACTGCTGGGGTGTCATTAATATAAAGTATGTTATCCATACACTTACCCATGCACCATGTGTGTGGTTAGAAGATAACATTTTATAGCTTATTTTATTTTTCAACACAACGAAAAGTATAATGCCTTAGATATAACCACTATATTGTATGAGTTTTATTTTGGAAATAATAATTCTAACATTGTCTATTCATTTTTATGATGGACAACCGGACGAAATAAAATATTTTAATATCAGTAAAAAAAGAAGTGACCCAATAAAATGTGAGATGTTTGGGAAATAGTTCAATGTCAATAAGCGGTATGACTCTCGCTCCATATAATTTCTAATGCATTATTTTTTATGTATTCATCAAATTTATTTTTTAAATAACTTTTCTGTTGGGTCGGCAGACAATGAATAATGTAAAACAGTACAATTCAGAGAAATTTAATATTGTTTATGTTATAGTTAGAAAAACAATGAAAGACAAAATCGCGAACCAAATAAAGTTCATATAACTAGGTATTTGCTCATCAGTTTTGTGAAAAGAACTTCAAGGTGTAAATTCTATTTTTAGGAGACCATATTATATATTTATATGCAATATACTACCCAATTAGATACGGTGAAACGGTAAATTAGCATAGTCGAAATAAATGATGTTAACTGAGAATTCGTTAGATATTAAAGAAATATATATTAAATTTATATATACATTATATATATATATATAAATTTTAAATAAAACTTTTCTTGTTATGTATTTTTACATAACAACACCTTGATTAGATAAAAATTGAGAATATCAACAAGCTCAAGTCTGTTAATGCTATTAATGATTGGTTAAGACTAAACTTAAAAAAACTTTAACAATCTGTAAACAAGCTGTTTTAAATGGTTTTTAACTTTTGACGTTTTCCATTATTTGAAAATAATGGAATAAAAATGCAAAAATTATAGTTTAAATAAACTTTTACTTTCAGGCGATCAAATTGACCAGCAAAGAAATGAAGGTCTTGCGCGATATTGGATGTACGGATGTGGACATTCAACGTGAGTTATTAAAAGCGATTAGATCATTATAATTATAACTATTTGTATTTATTAACCATATATCACATATAATTGATTAATAGGAGTACAGAGAGTAAATTTTGTTTGATAAAAAATCAACCTAGAGTTAAAAAATGAGAAGAGACGTGGTTCATGAAGGCATTTAGGGTTGGTATTTCAATTATATTGTGGCCGATTGTTCACAACTAGATCACGGCAACACTGAATGCGCGGAGACTGTATTCCGGTCTGCCGAACAAGCCGTCGCTATAGTTTGATTATCTTAGCTGATCTTACCTGTTCTCTTAGATAATATTTGAGATATACCGAGGTTGTTGTGTGGCCACTATTTTGTATATATAATGACTGCGACTTTTTTTCAGGAGTACGTTTTTATACTGGTAACAATCCCACGTGAAAGAGTATATATTTGATATTATCAGCACAATTGGCCCTATAGCTACTACAATGTGTATGGGTTTCATTCGTTTTTTTATTGATTGGTAATTTGTACCTACTAGTATATTTTATTGATTAGTGTATGGCTAGCACTAGTTCGATGAATTGATTAGTGGCCTTTATTGATTCATGTGTTTGATTAGTGATCCGCAATAATTCATTTGCTTGGTTAGTAGTCCACAGTGATTCATATGCTTGGTTAGTTGTCCGCAGTGATTCATTTGCTTGGTTACTGGTTCACAGTGATTCGTTTAATCGATTAGTTGTTTATATTATAGTTTGATAGTGGATCAAGGATGACTACAACAATATGAAGGTCGACTTTCAATTTATGTGAAAATAATGATGGCGCCAATTAGTTAATTCTATATTTTTAAGTACTTTTAGTTATTATTTGACAATTTAGTATTTATTTATTCTATAATACCTATGAGAAATAATATTTTATTTTAATTTTATTATTCATTTAATAATATTTTAATTATAATATAACAGCTATAATTTATTTACATTATTATTTTTGCTTATATGAATCAATATTGTATATATCTACTCTTTTATAGACACATGTTGGAAATATATTTATAACTTTTATTTTATATTTTCTAAACATATTTTCAGAAACCCGTCTGTCCCATCATTATTTTCACATACAAATAAATTGTTTAAATTCACCAAACATATTCTTGTTTTAGTCGACCTTGTTATAGTGAAACACAATGCTGAATGTCTGGCTCATACTAGCCTTGTCTAGTGAGTGACATGAATTAGTTCGTTTGCCCGATTATTGGTTTTCGGTTGTTTGACTAGTAGCACGAAGTGATTCATTTACTTGATTTGATATCTTTCTATATAATTCATTTACTTACACAGTGTTCCGTACTGGTTCCATACTGTGTCCCGTACTGGTTCATTTGTTTGAATGGTCGACCGAAGTAGTTTGTTTGTTTTATTAGTGGCACACATTAATTCGTTTCTTTCATTAGTGGTTCTCAGTTATTTTTTCATTCTATATATTGTAGTAGGCTAAAGTAGTTTGTTTTCTTGATTAATGACTCGAAACCTTTTATTATAATGTTTTATTAATATTTAATAATTTTCTATGAAATATACATTGTTCAAAAAATAACATAATTTTATATTTTTTGCATGGCAAGATTTCAAGGGTCTGTTTATCACCTATGACACTAATCTAAGCGGCTACATTGAAGCTCCTGAACTAATGTCTTTGATGAAAAGTATTGGCCTCAGCGCAACCAAAAAAGAGGTCGACAAACTCATGCTACAAGCCGATGCAAGTAAGTTAACTCTTGAAGTATCCGAATGGAAGGGGAGGTGTTCCTATATATATCAAGGCAGACGGATCCACCGCGATAATATATTTAAGAGCATATCGGGGCACCAAAACGGGGATGAACTTTGGAAGAGAACTCCTCCGTGAAAAATAATATGGGTTATTGTGTTGTATATTGACCTCGCGTGAAAGCCTTTTTTCATATATTTTGTTTCATTAGGGGTTCATTGATTAAATAAATCATTATTAACAATGTCTCATTTAGTGAATATAGCGTTACTGCCATTTCATCTGGTAGAGCCTCTATACAATAAATAGACAATCATAAAATTATGAATACAAAAATAAATATTGCTGTACTTTTAATAACAGTTATTTTAAATATTTTAATTTTTATATGTAGTATGGGAATGGTGATTTCTGGATTATGACCCATCGCCCTATATATACCCACAAAAATTTTTATTTTTTTAAATTCTATGAATTCATCTACTAATTTCAACAAGATCAAGATCCTTTTCGAGTAAATCAAAAAGCTGAGTTCGCATTTTTTTCTTTGTGAGGTTATCGGAGTTAAGGTATTTATGCTGCCAACTGTTTCCATGAACGTCCGTATTCGGGCATTCTCGACTACACTTGCCAATAATCTTAAACTGATAGAGGCTACTAGAGCGGTTACTAGTTTCACTTTCCGTTTTGAACATGGTACAGGGTCGCAAAAGTGGGCCGAAATTTATGTTTTGTTTATTTCTTCTGCATTGATAGTTTTCCGATTCGAAATAAATTCACTGAGGTATAAGTAAATGGATATATGGCAAATCAAATGGACATAAAGAAAACCAACATAGCAAGATATTTAAAAAAATACTTTGTAATTTAGTCTATAATAATGAACGTATGCAATCGCGCGCTCTCATTTACACTCTACAATAGGCCTATACTACCTTATTTCACCATTTAATTATCTATGTAGAAAGAGAGTAATATATATTATAAATGAACAAACTGGCCACCTATTAAAATTTGAAAACACACAACACACAATGATTTAGTTTCATTATGATTTGGGGAAAATTAACTTATGTGACCATTCAGAAATAATTAATACCATTGAACTAGAAAGCTAGTAAAAGTTCGATGATTAATACATAGAGGAACTAAAGGTACAATGCAAGAGACAATCTAAAATTAAAATATCTAATATATTAATCTGAAGAACGCTTAATAATAATTTTTCGTGTGAAAGGACATTTTAAAATATTGTATCAAGGTACATTTTAAAATATTGTATAAAAGTACATTTGAAATATTAAAAAATATACAAATTCGTCTAACATATAAGAAAATATAATGTAAATTTAGCAAGTGCCGGATCATTGAATTTAATAGAAAACACACGCAATGATTAAATTTCATCATAATTTGGAAAAAATTCACTTATATAATCAAACGAATATGATCCCCCTACCCACTTTCCCCTCCAACCCTTTCCCATGGGCTATGAACATTATAAAAGCTATAACAGGCCGCTTTCACTACATCCTCTATACCCCTTCCCAATTCAACCACTCTAAACACCTCCCCTCTCCTTTATCCTCCCCCATCACTAATTCCTTAAGATTTATACATAATTAATATAATTGGCTAGAGAGTTGCACGCGCTCTGATATTTCGTTATCATCTTTTTATCTAATTTAATAAAAAAATGTATGGACTAAACTTACTAGAGGCAGGTAAAAATTTTAAAAATCATTAAAACTTCAGTTCTAATAAAATTATAAATTTCATTGACTTTAATCGACGCTCATTTGAATTTGACAAAGCTGATTTCCTTAATTTTTACAACAAAAAAGGCACAATTTTGAAATGTTTCACAAAAATGGGGGGTAAAAAAGAGTTGAGAACCGACGAGTTAACCAACTTGTTTATTAATAATGATAATAATTTGTCAGAAAAATAGTTTGAATTTTTTTCATTATGTACATAATAGGTTATTCTAGTTTTTTTGGATAAATTGAATTGGTGTTTAATTATATATCCTTGTTTATACTAACTGTTTGTCAAATTAAAATGTTAGTTATTATTTAAATTAAATTAATTAAATTTAATTACCCAAGGCATGCTTACAAAATGTTTATCAAAATTGATCATTTTGCAAGAACAGGTGGAACCATTTTTAACTAAAACATTGTCGCCTTCCTTTTACTGTATGTAAGATTAATGAATTATCACAAACCATTAATATCGATCCTTTCTAATTAGGTAACATTCAATTTTTTTTCTAGCATAAGGCACCCATAATCTATATATTAAGTATTCTTTTTAGAAAGAAAAAAAATTAAACGTTTTTGTTAATAATTAGTTTTAGGCTAATTGCGATTGTAAATATATGATAATACATATAAATGTCACTGTCTTAATACAACCAGACATAGGGGCATTCATTTTATTTACTGCAAATTTTTATTAACCTGTAAAAGAAACTTTAAGTAACAAAAGCTGTTAATTAATAGTTTCAAATCAAAGTTATAAAAGTCAATAATAATGTTATAATATTTAATTATACATGAGGATTTTTGCCGATTCACATTATCGTCGCTGGCTATTTTTAACCAACATATATTGCCAATAATGTGTATTTAATAGTTGTATCTATTAGTTCCAAATTATTTAAATTTAATACTTTATCTCCCGACAATAATATGGATTAAGTAATACTGGCTATAAATACTATCAGATTAAATATTATTGGTTATAAATACTATCAGGTTAAATATTATTGGTTATAAATACTATCAGGTTAAATATTATTGGTTATAAATACTATTAGGTTAAATACTATTGGCTATAAGTACTATTGGCTATAAGTACTATTGGCCATACATACTATTGACTATAAATACAATTGGGTATAGGCCTAAATACTATTGGCTATAAATACTATTAGGTTAAATAACATTTTATTTAATTGCTCCATGTTCTCTTTATTTTTGTAGCGAAAGATGGAAGAATCGACTTCATTGAATTCTGTGGAATCCTAAAGTGCGTCGTGTTAGATGAAGACTACAAATAACACATCTTTGTCAAAATTCGGAATAAGATGATTATATTTTAATTTATTTTGATTTATTTTACATGTCAAGTACTTATTCAGAAATACTGTTTTGAGGGTGGCAAGATAAAAATGATTTTTACTATTTATAATTAGAAGAAAGCTGATGGATAAATATTATGTTGTGTTTGATAAAATCAGATAATTTTATTACTCGTTTTGTTTACAGTAATATCGCAATTAAAGTATCATATAAAACCATCATTATTTTGATTGAATTTATCTTAATTGAATTTATTAAATATTGCTTTGTAAGAATATACTCTATACAATGATATAGTTTAAAATATCTAGCCTAAGTATTACATTTTCGAATTTTACACTAAAAAACCAGTTAACAAACTTGTCACCATCTACAGTAGTTTTTCTTCTACCTATATTGTATTTTCATTCAACTACATTTTACATATATATATATATAAAAAAGCTTCATATTGTGCATATTAATTGACCTACATGTGTACGCATAATTGAAACCCAAGTATACATTTATCCATAAATACACTAATCGGTTTGCTTTTGACTGATAATTCAAATAATTCAATTCTAAAGTAACTGATAATCTGATTTATTGGCCAATATTAGTACAAGTCGAGAAATTGGCGACTTCTATATATAAAAAAACAACAATTGATATTAAAAACAATTTCGTTTCTTGGAATTAATATATTCAATACATTCAAAGATTATATATATCATAACTTAACTCCTCAAAAATACCAATTAACCGTTTCTTTTCGACATAGCCAAATGCAGTACACTCATTAGTTTATAAGCTAAACTTACTGTTATGAATTATTCGATTGCAATATTTTATTGTTGCATAATAAAGATACAATTAAGTGTATTAGCTTAAAATATTTTCGCGGCCGGCATTTGGTTCATGTCTGGAATAATTTGGTTAAAAATAGTGATATATAAAATTGACTTAGTGCGTATAATAACATTTGTGTGTTTGAATCTTCGTCAACTTTAGACTAATAGCAAATTTTAGAGCGAATAACAATTATATGCCCGTCATTCACAACAAAAATGTTTTTTAATCAGTCGGATCAAGTCTATTAGTTAATGCTGCCTGTATTGTGGATCTTCTTACTCTTGCACCGCCGTATTCTTACTTCTTTCTCTACGCTTATTATGTGACGTAATAATATATTAGTCAATATGTATGTCAGCAGTCAACTTTACTTTACTACATTACGTCTTCATTTCTCGTATACACTGTAGTACAATGGTGGTTTCAACATCCCAATTGAAATTTAAACTCGAATCGTAATGGTTTTCTCACTCACTTTACTTAATTATACTTTTTTTTTATTGGCACAAATTACATTGACATACGAACTATAATAAATGTTTTCCTATTTTGATGTATTGTATATGTTTTCTTACTAAACCTGCATGACATTACTGACTCCAATAAATTATATGGTATTTTAAACAATACAGTCTTTAAATTCTTTTATTGAAATTTATTGCTTAAACTTTTTTGTTGATAAAAACTATAGATTATACATATCCTAGTAAATATGTTTAGATATTTATAAATTCGTTAATTGACAAACATACCAGAGTCATATTCAGTATTTATTTAAATTATGCTTTTAAACTAGTAAAGACACTGTGTTTTTGAAAATGGTCTAAAACGAGTTATTAACTTTTAAAATGCTAAATATTAATAGTTTGTATCTTAAATTTTTAAGAATTCAGTAATGGAAATTATATTTCTACGTTGGTTTTTATTTAATAAATCAGGACTAACCAAGAGTAACCAAACCAGAAAATCAATAAATAACATGAATGTTACTACAAATATAAAGGAACATAAATAAAGGAACATATAAAGGAACATAAATACAACGACTTAATAAGTTGAAAACGGTAATATTTAAATACAAGTCATTGAGTATTAGATGAAAAAATGTGTTGATGAATTTATGTTTTATATGAATTTATAATTTTATAAAAATTAATATTTTTATCTAATTTATAGTTCACATTACCGCTCAACTTAAAATTGATAACTATGAATTAAACTTATTTCGATGCAAATAGTCTCTTAAAAATTGTTTATAAATATTAGTGTACCTAGTTTTTATTCTGATTTAAAGTAATGAAATAATGACCTAATGCGGTTTTAGAAAGTATAAAGATTAATTTATAAATATATCAGAAACTGTAGTTAATGTATTGCCTAAGTCCCTCAGTTAATATATTGCTTAACTCCTGCAGTTAATTTATGTTACACATCAGGCAGCCATGCCTCGTTGTACCCTCACCCATGAGTGGCATGATCGACCACAGATCATCGTCACACATACGGGAAGAAGGTTCCTATAGGAGAGAAGTAACAACGATTAATTCATTCACTTGTTCTATTTAAGTTTATTAGAACGAGAGGAGAAGTATTTCAGGAAACTGTTTTAACTGCAATCCGTTTTAGAAATTGCATCAAACTAAAGGATAAGTATATTGAACAATTGAATACATTTGTGTAATATTCTGTACCATATTTTAAGTTAAATGAATAGTATTTACAACTTTTTCAATTCATTATATAAGCAAACATATGTAAATTAGAGAATAAGTTAAAAATTCAAACATGAAACTTTTAAACTTTAGAAATCAATTGAAAATTATTTTCTTTACTATAAGTTTTATTATGAAAAATTAAAATTGTCTTTAAATTTTATGTTAACACACATATCTCATAAGTAAATCTTTAAATCGCACAAAAATACTTAAAAAATTAACATTGTCAACGAGAACATAAAATAGTTTTAGAATAATGTCAGTATTTTAACCCTTCCCCTTTGATGTGGGCACCCCATACCCGTCTTTCAAATGGTAATTTATTGACATAAATCACTTTATCTAAATTTAATAATTTCCCACTTGCGTCTGTATCAACTGTTATTGAACATTACTAAAAACTAAGTTGAATAAATCATAACCGGCCAGTGACTATAGGAATAAAACCTTACTTATGAATTTTACACATAATAATTACATCAAATTGTACATATTAATTTTCTTTCACTTAATTTCTGTCGGAAAAAGAGTAGGAACAATTTTATTCAAATTATTTAAATATGAAACATAATTATTAGTACAATAGGAGTAATATGTTTTGTAAAACAAATGCGTGCGTAAAGATAAACGAAACATATTTTGGTTATTATTTTATTATTTTGGTTATATTTTTTGCCGCATTTTTTGTATTCGGAATATATTATAATATATATATATAATATTTAATAGTTTATTTATTCAAAACAAACTGTTTAAAAGAATATTTGGGCATGAATTTAGCGAAATTTCTACATCTTCAGCCTTACTTTTTTTTGCGTATTTTGAATGTAATTATAAACAAATGCTCCACAAAATGTTTTTATAAAAATATATTTTATTTATATTTTCTGAATTTTTACAAACTGAATATGTATACATGATGCAGATAATTCAACCTCAAATAAATATATTCTAACGTTAATAAATAAATGAAAACAATATTGATATAATTAATATGACGTCAACTTTTAAATGTCAAATTAGAATGGGTTTGTGATAAAAAAATTAAGTTAAATATTTAAATAAATTAATAATTATATAGAAACTGTTGTGAAACTAATTCTCAATAAAGTTTCAGATTATTTTCAAATTTCTTTTTCTTTTTAAAAATATTTTTTAAATGGCTCCTGCTTTATGTTTAGAGTGTGTGTATAAAAGCATACGACCTTTTATTTACTTGTCAAATGTTAAGGTTGGATGCAACCTCTTAGTCGACAAACAGTGATTTTAAAAGAGTAAGAAGAGAAAATGGAAGCCTTTATGGGAATAAACAAACTCAATTCCTTGTTCGGGAATTATCTTCCGGGGTTGTGTAAACTAAATATTTTACAGATAACGGCAACTCACTGAAACGCATAACTATTATTTCTGAAAGTAAACGATAATGTGTAAATACAAATCAAAATGATCATGTAAAAAATTGCCTTTGTTTGATTTTAAAGATTTTTAAAATATTGCATTTGTTTAAATTCATCATTTTTTGACATAAAAGAGGAAACCTTAGAGGAAGCAATTTTCATCTTGAACACGTTAGGCTAAAATTATTTTTCTGAAAATGTCATAAGGAAACATAAATAAAGTTCCGCATACTCAATAAAAGTATTTGAATGGAAATTTTATTTAAATGAAAATGTTATTTTAATTTGAATGTAGGCCTACAACAATCCCAAAAAGTTAAAAAATTACATTTCATATTTCACCATTTAAAGTATTTTCTAAATAATTATTTAGCTTTGAATAATTATATTTCCAACGAATTTTTTCCTAAAATGAATTATTTGCTTTAACTATGAAGTCATCAACCTTTAAATACACCAATTTAATAATAATTAATAATATATTACTTTGTTAAATCAATTTTAATAATAATGAACGTGTTACTTTAATAAATCAATTTTAATAATAATGAATGTGTTACTTTGGTAAATCAATTTTAATAATAATAATGAATTTTAACTATATTTTAATAAAAAATTAAATATTTTAAAAATGGAATTTTTGCAAACATTTTTTTTTGATTAAATCAAAATAAAGCAACAAATTGCTCAATTAGTACTCAATAAATAAAAAAAATTAACTGGTGTTTTCTTTAAAAGTTAAAGTTAAATTATTAACTATTTTTCATATTTTTAAATTTTAACCAAATGTTGGCCTTTGATGGTATGTTAAGTAAACCTATTAGAGTGAACCCTGTGATGTGAATCAGTGATTTGAACCCTGTGAAATAAACCCAGTGAAGTAAACCCCGTGAAGTAAACCCTGTGAAGGGAACTCAGGATCTCTTAGTATAAGGTCTTACCACATTTGGGATTTCTTATCAACTTCTTATTGGGAGAGCTTGGAAAGTTGTACAAATAAATATTTAGAATAATCAAAAATAATTTGAGTTGCGAAAGTGTCATCCGAAAATTAAAAAATAAATCTTATATATTTTCATCCTTTGTTTCATTCGTTTTTATTTATTTAAAGTAGGGCTTAATTATGTTTGCATTAATGTGTTAAACACTAAAACTAAGAAGTAAAACACCGTAACAAATGCAGAAAAACATTTTCAAAAACTCAACTTTTTGAGTCATTGTAACCAATATAATTTATAATTTTTTGATAAGTTTTTTCAAAACATTTTTCTCCAAAACTATAGTCACAAAATAGAGTTTTTTGCAATTAAAGATGGTAGCTTATGTTATTCACAAAGTTTTCGATTTTCCAGAACTGTAAAAGTATAAATATTTATATTATATAATAAAAAAAATATTGCTTTAAATTAAAATATTTTACAATTAACGTTCATAATTTATTGCCCTTTTTTATAATTTATTAGTAGTGAATAATACATATGACCTTACACAATACACTTTTACAACGTTATTCTATGCTAGGTAGATAATTTATAAATATTTCCTGATCATTATAACTAACAGTTGGTTCATTTTGATATATTCATATGATTTTTTGAATTCTATAGTTTAAAACTAAAAATTTTACTCCAATATTTTCAAATTTATGTTTTCAAAAAGCAATCACATCCGCGTTGGTTCATGTCTTGAACAAACATGAAAAGAGGGTTATTCGATTAAGCTCAGTCAAACAGCGGAAACGTTATCTGAAATTGACACAACAAATTGCTACAGCACTAGAAAAAACGGTCCAAGTCCTTCTCGCCAGACAGTTCAACGCTACCAGCGAATATACTCTCTTCATACAGGCTCTTCATACCGGCTTTCATACGGGCTCTTTATACAGGCTCTTCATCCAGGCTCTTCATACAGGCTCTTCATACAGGCTCTTCATACAGGCTCTTCATACCGGCTCTTCATACAGGCTCTTCATACGGGCTCTTCATACGGGCTCTTCATACAGGCTCTTCATACCGGCTCTTCATACAGGCTCTTCATACCGGCTCTTCATACCGGCTCTTCATACCTGCTCTTCATACAGGCTCTTCGCGATGTACTCAGAAACTTAGAGAATTACGCCAACTTATATGAATGTTGCTTCGATCTTTTTTCCCGCTCGCTTACACAGCTGTGGCATCCGCTCGTGCAGGGCACACATACTATAGAACAATATTGTTATACATAATATTATATTAATATACAAACCTTATTGTAATGCTAGTAATTCTAATTAAGTTGTAACAAAAATTTATGTATTTTTAAATCTCTGAGAATAATATTTGAGTGCACATAAATGGTTCACATATATACCTAAAATACATTTTATGTTACTTATGAGTAGTGTCAATAACATTTTTTATCACAGTTAAATTATTATTCAAAATATAACAAGTGAGATGGTTTAATTTTCCCTATATTGAAGTTTATAAAAGTATACCTAATGTTTGTTATTTAATAATAGAAATGGCTAAATGACGTTTTCTGTTATTAGTTTTGATGGCGTCTGTTGTTTCTCATTTGATGAAATTATACTTGTTGAACATCTTTAAATTATATCATAATTTACATTACATATACATATAATCATTTCCGGTTTTAATTATTAACAATAATAAAATCATTAATTTCTGTCTATTATTAAGGTATTTTTATGTTTCTGGAAATTGTAACCTTGTAGAAATCTTTAAAAAATATAAAGAATTTATAAAAAATATAAAAACATGAAAACAACTTTTTGTTTAATTTTCCAACATTAATGACGTCATAGTCGTGATTTTTTAATTACTTTCAATATACTATATACCTACAATATCTGAATATATGTAATAATCACGTTTCAATATATTTTGAAAAAAAATAATGAAATTTTGGGATTAATAATAATATCAGGGAATATGTAAATAATATATTTTTTGAATAATATATTAAATTAAGCCATTAAATATATATATATATTATATTAGCTCAGAGAAGGTTGAACAATGACGTAATCATAATCATATCAATCAAAACGTGTTGGTGACATCTTAGAATACAGCTCGTATACTTCAAAAATTCTACTTTTTGTCTTATATCTTCATATAAATGTATATTATTTTTGTGCAATATTATGCATAGATTAATTATTACTGATAAAATTCGTATAAAACAGTGACTAATTTTCTCAATTGATTAAATTGATTGAATGGCATTCCCAAAACATAATTTACTGAAATTTCAAGGATTAATATTGATAATCTGCACAGGCTAAATTAATATTATGTTTAAAAACATTAAAATTTTCAAAACTGATTGAGGTTTTTGGGATTTTATAATTGAACCTTGCACCATTTTAAAACTAATTTGTGGTTCCTGTAGAGATTCGCTTAAATATTAATTGAGTACAGTTTTTGTAATTCAGTTATATATCATTGATAAACGTGATATTGATTTTACACAAAAATATCTACATTATTTTAGGCCTAACTACTTATATACAATCAGTCCCGCAATTATACGTACTTTAACGGTAACCCAAGCAACTGCCATGTTGTTTTTCGGTAAAAAAAAATGTGGACAACAATAATGCGCCGCTACTTGTTTTAAAGTCTGACGGTTTGTTTCTACCGCCACTATTTCTTTTTGCCTTGTCGGTTGAGGAATTCTGGTCATACAGGCCTCACAATAACAACTTGACAACACATCGGAAGACAGCCATTATTTCCGCATTTTTAGGACACTTAAGCTTTTGCAGTATCCACTATAAGAGGGTATTGTTATTTTTGCAAAATAGTTCAAATTTTAAACTTAATTTCTTTTTTTTATAACCGTTATTATAAGTATAAGATTTGTATTGCTTATCATATTGCTTATCACATCATTTGTATTTTTATCATATAAGATAATAAAAGTTACTTAAGGTTAATCAAGTTCCTCGGTTAATAATCTACAATTCTGGTGATTATATACTTTAACAGCATAACAGTATAAAAATAAATATGGCGTACTTGACAGAATAGGTACATATAATAATAATATATTTTTAGAATAAATTATTTGCAACTAATTAACACCGAAGTGACTGATTTGCACATTAATAGACTTCAAAACAATCCTGGTAAGTGATGAAAGGGATACTGGATAGGCAGCAGTTTATTCACGAGGTTAGTTACTTATTCACTTCTTGTTTCGCAGCACCCAACTTCATTCAGGCCAATGTCCGGTTCAGGAGGAGAGATTTACTTCCTGAGCTGCCATGGTAACAGAGAATAATCCTAGCTATTAGAAGTTAACAAGAACCGTAAGCAAACATCAGTCCATAGAACCAATATATATCGGAACGAATTTTCACTGTGAACAAGCGCTTGTGTATCCAACTACTACCAGAAAGGTAACATGGTAAGTTCCCACTTATATTTCTTTATTATAACTTTGTAATTGTGAAAATAATTTATATAAATATGATCTATAAAGAACAACCATTTCGACTATATTCTCACGTTTTCAAAAAGTATAACTATATAAGTATTTATGAATAACTTCATTATCATAAATTGAATTTAATTTTGAAACAGTCCGAGATATTTTAGTTTATATTTATCCGAGATAGTCCAATACCATTTAAATTTAATTTAAATGGTATTTACAAAATAAAATATTTAATACTATATAGGCCTATATAAACTATGGTGACTACAAATTATTATAAAACTTTATTTAGTTTATTTATTAAAATATATTCATCAAGTTTACCATAAATAAATACATGAGACATGCTAATCAAGCAATGCAACAAATCAAATTCTATTTCACAAAATAAATTTGATTATTCAGATTAATCAAAATTGGATAAGGAAACACTTAATAAACCTAAATTAAATGCTTTGGTGGTTCGTTCACAAACACAAATTACATTAAAATTATTGTTTTTTAAAATATTTTTAGGAAACACAATTTTGATAAGTATTCTCTTTTTAGATCAAATTGCGGACAGCTTCTCTAATAAAAATAAAAGTTATTAGAGGCTATTAAATTAAACATTATACAAACACTATATTATTTATGTATAAATCAATATTTATATATAAATCAACAAATAAACTATTCAAAAAATTAAAAACACAAGCTGTAATTAAAGGCAGAGAGTTTTAAATAAAATCAAATGAAATAAATCATTCTTTTAAAAAAAACGATTTGAAAACATTTTCAACAAATTACAGAAACACTTCAATCGTATATTATTAAATGAGATTTAATATAATTTGTACAGGATATTTAGCATGTTCCGTAAAGGCGACCATTTTTATGGAACACTCATTCTTTGTGTAGGCTACACGGTGGACAACCATATAACTAACGATATATAGTTATTTAATTATGAAATATAATAATGTTACATCTTTATATATTGTAGGTAAGTCAACTTTCGAGTAAGGAGATGAGAGCTTTGAGAGAAATGGGAATCTGTGAAAAGGATGCAAATGGTAAAGTATTCCTAATAATTTCTATAATTTTTAATAAAATTGTTAATTTTTGTTTTGTTTTATAATTATCATTCGATATTAACAAAAATACACATAAATGATTCAGGAATTACTATCTCTTCAATGGAGTGAGTATACTTTTAGAAATAAACAGTATACTGGTTAGTACTTTGTGAAATATCAATCAATTCGAAATCAGCAAAACGTTGGTATCATATTGTTTTGTCTAATTATTAGCATGCATACTTATTTTCGATTTGCATGTAAATGACTCATCTTAATTATCTTATTTATATACACTTACATATTATATGTTAACCTATATCAATATTACTCATAGTGCAAACAAATTATATTACACAATTGGTATGACATTTATTAGCGAATCAAAAAACATTACTTAAAAATTTACTTATTATTACATATTTGCTAATAGTATACAGTGTTTCAATTTCTAATACTAATTATTATTTTCAAGATTTAGCTGTGACATATATCAAACAACAAATTTTAACTTTTAATTAAAATGTGTAGGTAGCTATACCTGTAGATAAAAATATTTACCTATATGTTTCCAATGCTTTTTTAGAATTGCTTCTCGTATTTGTTTGTGGTAAAAATATTATGAAACATTATGTATTACAATAATTTATATTTGAAAATATCGGCATTTATATATTCTTAAAAAATTATAGAAAAATATAACCCATTTATTTAAAGTACTTTTTTAATATGAAAATATGCAGATTACTTTATAAAATGATATATTAAATTTATAGATGAATTTTTTCTAATAATGAATCACCCATATATTTCATAAACTGCACTTTAAAACATATACTAAAATCTATTTTGTTATAATAGGTTTGACTAAACTTCCAAAATGATAAAATGTAAGACGCATGCTTAGAAAGTTTATAATATATTTTCCAATTTATCTAACCTATATTTTTATGTATTCTTTATTTGATAATTTAATAGAGATATTTTTCTAAATAAGTTCGTCTTATACAAGTGTGTTGTTTTAATCGACACTTACATTACCTTTTTTAACATATGCACCAATTAAACTTTAGATATTTAACTGATTTAAGAAATATGGCCTATCTATTCTCACTATAATTTCATTTCTATATATACAATTATTCAAGTATAATAAGGAAAACATATCGGGGGTATAGACGTTTAGAAATTGAAACTGATTATAACAAAGAAGCGCTACAATTAAAATACAAACTAATTAATTGTTAAATAATTATGTCTAAATGTCAAAATCTCAATATGTCCTGCGATGTAACGCGATGTATATATATTTAAGGTTAATTAGACATATTTAGTAAAAATGACATCAATAAAAATCAATACCGTTGCGGACTTTGATTTAAAGTTGATAACGAAAGTTTCTTTTCACATATAAAATGGGCCTAGTTTATATACTTTTCATTCATTGTCTACTACTCCTCCAAAATCTGAAATTTAACTATCTGGCATTGACTAAAATGTATTAAAAAATAGTCCAGAAATAGTTTAAAAACAAATATAGGAGACAACAAAGACACCTAATTTAAGTATTAATACCGGCAGTTTTTTTAAAATTGTCTTCCTACTCTAAACGTGAGTAATGAATTATAGTTATCAAACTCATCAAGTCATCAATATAACTTCTACATCGCGTTGACTTTCATATATAGTCAAGTTGCAGTGGCTATGTTATTTTAATAATCAACTATCAATATATTACTATTAATATATAGTCACTTTCATATTAAAATGACTATAACATACATACATTTTTAATCTGCTATATATTTATTTGTGATCTCGCATTATACTGAGGGTTCTCACAATATTCTTGGGAATTTTTGCAGGATTTTATCCCGTAAGAATCTTGATATACTTTAAGAATACTACGACTAAATGACATAGCGAGAAACTTCAGTAGGCTATTAGTAACTTAGCGCCCCACATAACGCAGAATTATTCCCGTGGGAAACAAGGGTAATAGGATTCCTACTATAAACAAAAAAAATTATAATCGCTTACTTATTAGAGAAAATGTCTCATAAAAATCGCCAACATTCTCGTGGGATTCTCACGAATCATTGAAAGAACCTGCGATAATTATAGTCATATAATATTTGATCTACAGCTCTGGATCCCACCAGTATACCAATTTTCCTCTTGTATGAAGTTATTTCCTATTTTCAATAACTATTTTCAGTTTCAATAATTATTTTCAGTTTCAACTATATCCATATTTTCAGATTATATGTCTCTTTTTGAGGCATACGATACAAATCTCAGCGGTAATATTGACGCGGCTGAATTGAAGTCAATCCTAAAAGCAGCTGGAAAAGATGTCACTCAAAAAGAACTCGACAAGCTTATGAAAAGAGGAGGTAGGTAGTTAATTTTCACTTCAATAATTTTAAGACAAGATTGCCTAACATCCTCAATTTAATATTATTAACTACATATAAATAATTTATAATAAAATGCGTGAAACATCTAAACGTTCAACTTGATAAAATATTAGTAAAATGTTCTGTAATTATTGTGAATTATATACACACCTATAGAAATTAGTACAATTTAATTTGTAAAGAATATTACAAAATCGTCAATGGTTGTTAAATTGTTGGAAAATGGTTATAGATAGTTTCATATTAAATAAAGCATACAGAAGTCAGCACGCTAACTTACAGGTTATATATTGCCATTTGGTTTTATTCAATGACATGTTACAATAATGAATTGAAAAGAACAGATTTATTCGATTTGTGCATTTCTAATATTGAAATTTCAAGGTAGAAACAGTTGTCAAAGAAAAATATTTAAATAAATATAACGTATAGTTTATGATGTGTTATGAATTATTTTCGTGTATTATTTGCCAGCATAACATAGACTACACTTTTTTTATCCATATAGAGTATATCACACGAAAACCTAGAAATCACGTATGGAAAAAATATACTTGTAACTTTGCGTTATAAAATATCATTCAGCCTTCCATTCATAAACAATTGAACTATATATAATTATTTATATTTAAAAAATATTTAACTTCGAAATTTATATTATTTTTCTGTAATGAAGCATATTCTATTAGGCTAAAAGTAATATTTTAAATAATTTATTGTTTTAATTTGTGGTCATTTCGTTTAATTTGTTGACGTCCTTTTAATTAAATAAATATTTTTTCTGTATATATATACTGATACCTTCTTTATTAAACTCATATTCATTCTGCTATTTATTATTTACTTTAGGTGACGACAAAAAAATTGATTTCGTGGAATTCTGCGGTATTCTAAAGGGAAATTAAGTTTACGATTTTAATAATTTGTTGATGAACTATCTGCTGGGTGTTAGAATGATTAGGAATATTGTTACAATGTTACTGTTAATATTAGAGTGTTTCAACCCATTATTGTCCTGTACACTTAGTTATTATTGGTTTTTATGTTTATTACATTATTCTGTTTATTTATGTCTCATATAAATGTAATATATATGCAAAACATATATCAATTCTACTATTTACAATGTTTTTTGGTTAAATATTGAATTAAAATATTGTGACTTATATAAATTCGAGATAATCTAACAAATTTAATTTTGTTACAAATGTAATTGTTGAATAAAAATAGCCGGAAAACCTAATTTCCATTTTATTCTTGGAAATTTAAATAACAAAAAAATGTTTTATTTTGTGGCACTTATAAATGAAATCAATATTATACGAATGTAAACATATTTTCGATTTTAAAATTTTTATCGGTTGGGTAGTCATATAGACAACAATAAAAATAATTTATTGTTTTTTCGGACATAAATATATTGTATATAGGGTTCTGCAGTTCCTTATTAATTATATTTCTGCCCTTTGCGCTACCTATATACACTTAATATATTATAATACTAAAAAGGACTATGAATAGGTATATGATTATTAATACTATTCATAATCACTTTTACAGATGCAAAAACAATATAATTTATAAAAATGTATTGTTGAATAAAAATTATATTATAAGATTTATGCGAAGCTTTAAATTTGACTAAAAATAACAACATAGCCATTGAATTAAATTTGTATTTATTTAAATTGAGGAAACCATAACTCCCAGTAAAAATACTATGTATTAAATGAGGCTTTAGCTTCTGATTTTTTTTTAAACATAGCACTCTAACATTTATAGATTTACTTATGACTCACACATAATTATCTAAATCACATTATGGTTTATTTTTTATTATTTTTAGCTTCTATGATTCCAATCTGTGTTCAACAATTCTTTCATAATCTCATTGTAAAACATGTTTATTACTTTTATAATTTAAAAAATGTTAATAGAAGAAAAACTATCGAAAACAATAATTATTTGTATTAATGTTTTCGATAGTTTTTCTTATGTTCTTAATTATTTAACTTTATAAATTATTTAAATATAATTCTTAATTTGTATAACAAGCACCAGGAATGGGAAGCTATGGTGAAAATGAAGATTTTCTTTTTTAAATATTACATAAGTAGCAAGATATAATAGTAATATGTGTACAAAAATACATTTAGCACATTAGTAATATGTTTACAATAATGTTGAAACATAAAAGAAATAATATATGTATGTGTACAAGATGTTACAATCGCTAAATAGGTTGTGTGCATATGACTTAAAATTTAATTTTTTGTAAGTTTTATTTGTTACTGTTTATTAAGTAAGTAGTTTAGAGTACGAAAGATTTAAAACTTGCTGAGGAATTTGATTGTGGTTGTCTAAATAAATTGCGTAATTGTGTAGGAATTAAATGATTTATTGGATTGCTTTTTAATGCTTTTAGATATAGTTTTTAGCTTGATTTTTGCGCCTATAATCTAAAGAATCGTTAGAAGCTCAAAACTGGTGGGTTTGAAAATATATATTGACTTTAGGATTCTTTTTTCTATTTTTTGCAGTTGGTTTGCTTATCTTTTGGTTGATTACAACCATTACCTATGAGATGAGTATTCAAATATACTGCGGACTGTTTCATAGTATAGTTGTAAACGTTGTTCAATATTTAGGTAAGGTTTCAGAGCGCGGGTAGATATGTGTGAAGACCAGTTCAATATGTGATTAAAAGTAAGAGCAAGAATTTTTATCTCATTTGTGTTCAGGGTATAATTTTTCTCAAGAGTAAATATTTGGGTTTTTGTCTTATTTAAAGAGAAACCTAGCTTTACACAATTCTTTTCAAAGCTGTTTATATATATGGAGAAATTTCATCTTTGATATTTAAATTTTTCGGGCGATGTAAAATACCTGTAGAATCATCCACGTATTTAACTAATGGGGGTATCACCTTGACGGACCCCTGATATAATGGGAGCCAATGAGCTGTCTCCAACATTTTCCAAATGGACCAGCTGTTTTCTGTACCACATATATTCTTGAATAAGGTAGATAATTCCTCATGATATGTTAGTATTTAAAAAAAAACCAAAACATGTTTTTTTTTGTGGTATTCATATCAAAGGCTTTGCTTAAATCAAAAGTTATTATAGATACGGCTTGGATTGCCCGGTTATCCAGATTTTTTGATGTCGTATCTTGTATATGTAATATAGCGGATGTTGTTGAATATTAAACTGTTATATGGCATTATCAAATTTCATAATTAATATTATAAAAGAAAAAATATGTCCGATAATTTAATTTTTTTTTATATATATACATTTCATAAAAATTCCTTGGACACTATCAAATTTATAAAAGTAATATAAACTTATGAACTTACTTTTTAATTTGTAAAAATTATTTTAAATTTTAAAAAAATGATTATATATCAACGTTAATAAAATATGTTAGAAATGAATAAACAGAATGAATAAGTAGATTGGTGATAAATAATGTTATTTTTATACATATCTCAAACACAGAGACATCCATCCACGATCCAAATTAATTGAATGGCATATGTTATCAGCCTCCCTGACGTGAATAGCTTCCTTGATGTGTCAGTCGGGGTGATCTTTAGCATATTCTAAAATTCTTACAATCAATTTGTGTATTGGTCTGACATGGCTGACATCTTAAAATCCCCTTTGTGAATGATTGTATTGCATTCCTTTATTCGAGTATATAGATATATACAATTTATATAATATACTATGTAGATATATAGTTTGTACCACATCCTCCAATAAAGGATTCACAACCATTCACAAAAGGGATTTTAAGATGACAGAACAATACAATAATTGCGACAATCCAAAAATTATCAAATGTTCCTTTTACTGTTATTGTAAGAATTCTAAAATATTCTAAGGATCACTCCGGCAACACATGAAGTAAGCTATAGTTCACATATGTGATAACATACAATATGTCATTCAATTAATCGGGATCATGGATAGACGTCTCTGTATTCAAGATTTGAACAAAAATGACATTATATACCTGGGGTATGTATATAAAATAAATAAATAGCTAAATAAAATTTTCACTTCTACTTCTTTTTTAGAAGTGAAGTTTATTTTATGCCCGTCTTGCGTCTACTATATAAACAAGTTTTACTGGTAGAGTGACATATTCACAATTTAGGAGTTACTCTATGTATAAACAAGTTAATTATATAGCGGTTAAATGCCATATTTAAACATGTTATACTGGTTGAAAGTCATATATGTACACAATTTAATCTTTAATTTTTTGTTGACCTTATGGTTATGGTTATACTTTTTCGTTTTTAAATTTAAGATGACCAAAATAATACAGTCTCAGGGACAGATCCTTAATATATTAGGGTCTAAAGGGGGCACAAGTCCTCCAGGAAAATTTGGCTTATTATGGCGTTTTTTACCATTTTTATTTTCTACATCTTTTAGTTTCATTTAATTTTGTCATTCTGAAAACAAAAGTTTTACAATAGTTACATGAGAATAATACTATATTTATTTTGCAACTGTACATTGGATGAAATATTTTAACAACAGTTACTGACATCGATTAGTGATTTAAGGACTCGATATCACTAAAATGCGCAGTTAGATGGGTTGAACGTCATAATGACTTTCAGACATTTCGTGATATGCTATCAGCAATTATAACAACACTGAAAGAATATTCATTACTCGCATATACGCGGAACCCTCGCGTTGCCAGTGCATCATCACTTATCATCATCATTTATCATTGTACCGATTGTTTTAGATAAATGCTTGGCGTACATAAAACTAAGCTAAGGTATTAGTATCCCTCACAGCAGATGTAAGGATGTAAGCAAAGCACTTATACAGATCGTTGTTGTTAGACAGATATAATCTAAAATCAATAACACAAGTGGTTTGAAGAAGCAACCGAATGCCCTGAAACAATCACTCTATAGCCAGACAAGCAGAAGTATAGTGTTCCGTCTTATAGCACAGATTCCTACAAAAATCTTTCTTTTAAAGCCGAGCTTCATCTGTGGTTTCGTTCGTGACCAATGCCCTGAAGTTATATGATTCCATCTTATATACAAATATATTCATGTTGTTTTGAAGATTTCGGTAACATTCCCTATAACAAGGTGTGAATGCGAACGTATGGTATAAGTGTTCTACGGCTGCAGAAAACGTACTTGCGATCCACCCCATTGTGTCAGTCAAGACTAACGTCTTTGGCTTTAATGTACATCCACAGAGACTGTGTACAAAAATATGGTTGCTCAAGACTTTGCTAGACAACAACCCGAAGAATCTTGCTTAACAATGCTTTAGACAATTAGAATCAACTGTCTCTTTAAAATTATGTGAAATGAATAAATTCCCCCAATTTATGTATGCATGTAAATTTTAAAAAAATAATTTTTCATCAAATTTTAAAATTAACATTTTTCATAAAAAATTTAAAATTAAAATTTTTTATAAAAAAAAATAAAATTAACAACTTTTAATTCTACATTGTAAATTGTATATACAACAGATATACTACAATGTAATAACATTAGTTAAGTCTGAATAACAATTTATTCGAAATTTATTCGAAATGGGCACCATTGGCCAAAATAAGCTGATCAATTCTTCTGACCCAATCTTGGAATGCTGGAGATCAATATTTTGGATACACATTGTTATTGTGTTTCTTAACTCATTCATATTTTCAAACCGGTATCCAGGAACATCATACAATTTGTCTCTTTAATACAACCAAAGCAATGTATCATGTGGTATATTATTCAGCTCTCTTAATTAATCGATACCTTTCTTGATTACAGTTCAGCTGTTATGTTTATTAGTAC
>JAUZND010005920.1:0-10977 GCA_034780555.1 Coelogynopora nodosa | reverse complement strand
AAACATTTACCATATTCAATCGAAGATGTGAAGAAAATAACCTCTTCATGCGCAACTTGTGCTGAATGCAAACCAAGATTTTATAAACCTTCCCAAGAAGCCCATCTCATAAAAGCAACACAACCATTTGAAAGACTAAGCCTCGACTTCAAAGGACCACTACCAAGTTCGTCTCCTAATAAATACTTACTAACAATAGTAGATGAATACTCCAGGTTCCCTTTTGCGTACCCGTGTAAAGATATGACCTCGGAAACTGTCATCAAACGGCTTACCGAAACCTTTGCAATTTTTGGAATGGCAAACTATATACACTCGGATAGAGGATCCTCATTCATGTCTGCCGACCTCAAGAACTTTTTACATCGTCATGGAATAGCAACTAGCAGAACAACTCCATACAATCCACAAGGGAACGGGCAATGCGAAAAATATAACGGAATTATATGGAAAGCCATTACCCTCTCATTAAAAGAGAAGAATTTGGAAGTCTCTCAGTGGGAAAAAGTTCTTACCGATGCACTACACTCGATCCGCTCTCTCTTATCTACTGCTACGAATAGTACTCCTCACGAGCGACTTTTCAATTATCAACGTCGTTCCTCAACAGGGAACTCTGTTCCTACCTGGCTCCTCAACCCTGGAACCGTCTATGTGAAACGTCACGTACGAAATTCAAAATACGACCCGCTTGTAGACGAAGCTGAGTTAATTGAAGCGAATCCACATTATGCTCATATTCGTCTTCCGAACGGAAATGAAACCACTGTGTCTATAAGAGACCTAGCCCCTGTCGGCAAAACACTATCAAATGAAGTACAAAAACAACCGTCACCGCCAACACCTCATCCTTTTGATATGCCTGAAGATATAATAACAATAAAAGACGAAATCTCTTCAACTGAAGAAAATGACGTTACTGACCAAGAACCAGTTAACGAACTAGAAAATGTTTCACGACACTCGACTAGAAAGAAAACTCAAACTGAACGCTTCGGATATAACTCAAACTGAACGGTTTAGATATTGAATGCACATGTGCCTCAAGGTACTCTGACTTTATAATTTCCAGAAAGGAAGAATGTTATATTTATGGTTCTAATTAATATGTTATTGATTATATTCTCCTATGCATTTTAATCTATACTCTATGCCTTACAATTTTACTGTTAATATTTGAATTCAAATACTTATTACAAAATACTTTGTTATCATAAATACTTTTATTATTGCTGAATAAAACCTATTTCTACTAAAGGTATTTTCTTACTTCAGTATTTTTGCTATATTAATATATATTATATATGTTCATGTATTGAATAACAACAAATTTCACTTTAAATAAAGGTATTCATAAAAATATACAAAAATAACATTATAAATTCAGGTATAACGAAATATAGTGAATTTAAAATAACATTGAAAGAACTGTACTAGCTGTAAAAACAAACTCATGATTTTTTATAACAAAACGAATTTGAAGCAATGTACAATACTATAGGTATTTAGATATATAACTAGGTTCACCACAGCGGCGTAGTAGGAAAAATGTAAGATTAGCATATATAAACTTTTACATGTGTACATATGTAGTTGTAGCCTATAATGTTAAAATTGTAATATGAAAATATATCTTCAATTAAATGTTGTTAGACTCGAGAAAATAAAATAAATGACATACATTGTATATGAAAAATGCCTTTTAACAGCAAAATTGGTTTGATTCCTGATCCATTCACATGTGGCTGACATGTTAGAATAGATGTTGAAAGCAGGTGTCCCACCAAAATTGATTCCAACTTGAACATATTTCTTTTTAAGCATCATCACTACAGGTCCTCCACTATCGCCATCGTAGACAAGGTTAGGGCGTGTAGAACTGCAGATGACGTCATCATCGGGAAAGCTGCAATTGCCAACAATTGTGTTGTGGGCAAACATAAGTCTACCTATATTCCCGAAATCATCTCTCTCTCCAAATCCCATATGAATGATTGACTGTCCTTCATCAATCTTACCACAAAAAATATCGATTGGTTGAACATTAGAATTAAACGTAATTTTCGAGTTTAACTTAATAATAGCTATATCTCGATGATGAGCGGTACCACATGATTCATTTAATTCTGGGTGTTCAATTATACAATCAATTTTGATATCTTGTCTTGAGGAAACTCTCCAGTTTCTGCCAATAATTCCAACCATTACTGTAGTTGGTGCATTATCTATGCATAAGCAGTGGGCAGCTGTAAGAATTGTTTCTTCATCAAGGATGGAAGCGGTGCACACATTATGTCCTGGAAAGCTGGCTACGAATGGAAACTGTCCCTGTACAGCTGGCTGTCCATTGACAACTCGTCTCCATCGAGCTCCTACAGACAACGCAAATGTCACTGAAAAGGTGAGCACGATCTGTAAAAGCATGAGTTTAATTTGTTTATCAAATTTATTCCGAATAATTTTTGAAATTTTGCAGTTAAATTGTTTAAATAAATTGAAAAGTAATTTAACTGTTACTATGCTTTAGAATTTTTGAAATAGTACATATTATTATTATCACTCAGTCAAATTAACTTACATTGTTTTAGGCAGCAATGTGTAATATATTTTAATAACTGGATTTAGGCTATACCCTATATCAAAATCCAGTTAGGTATTGTCTATTGATTATTACTTTTTGTATCACCTTTTATTGGTAGAATTTTATTGACTATTCATAGGTAATACTAATCCTATATATGTTAAAATAGTATTTATATCAAAATAATTTCCATTCACGATTAAAAATGTTTCAAAAAGCAGGCATAATTATTTTTAAATTAAAAATTTATCGATTTTACCGTTACTTCAGAATATTTATACCTATCATACTTTTAAAGTATAATATTATTAAACAATTTAGTCGAAAGTTCCAGAAGAGATGGAAAAAGTTAAATCAATAGATCATAAGTTCAAGCATCTAATTTTTAGTAAATTATAATAAATCAATAAATAATTAATTCTGTCAAACAAACAGAAAAAGTGGAAATCATTGTCTCACAAAACTGGATACGCCTGTCTTCGTGTCCATCCTACAACTGTTAGTAGGCCTATATAGTGTGGTATGTATATGGATGCATTTCCTCTTTCTTAAGAATTTTACCTATACTGATGACTTCGAAATGCCAGTTGCAATTGATATGGAATGTACAAATGATTTCTAGCAGTTTTTGGGATGGCCTGCTCGTTGCCGATTGGATACCAAGTTTTCTAAAAAATGCATAGGTAATTGAATAGTATCGTATGATATTGGCAGCAGGAGGTTCTATTCCGTACTTCTCTCTGAATAATCCCCAACTTTCTTCTCTGTTATCAAATGCAATCGCTCACGAAACAACATAAACTTTTTTCTATATACTACAAATCTATATCTACAAATCAGTATAAAATTCAAATTTTATATAACCATTGAATAAAAGACTTCTTTCTCCATGTCTGGCACATACATTTGTATATTGATTAAAAAATTATAATACGAACTCTATTATTTTAGTCTAATATTACTTATTTAAAAAGTCATAGACTTTTGGGACACCCCATAGATGAACTAAACTAGATATACCACAAAAAATCTAAATAAAAAGAGTTAATAGAAACCATATACTTTTATTGAAATATGTGGGCCTATAGTAGAAACTACTGATTTAAGGGTAGGCTATAGAAAATTTATTTTGCTAATTTTGTTTAAGGAAATTTGTTATTTAGATTGTTTCATAGATTTAATTAGTAAATGCCATATTATGCAAAGACATTTTTGATGACAGATTGATAGAGCTTCATAGTAGGCCTAATATAAATAAATAATTTAATTTTTTTAATAAAAGATTGAAGAAACTCCCAAATTTATTAATAAAATAAAATACATTATCATGTATTTTGTAAATATAAGTATCAAACATAATAATATATAAAACTACTAAAAAATAAACGTTATACTTTTGAAATTACTTTAAAAATATTAATAATAAAATACAGTCAATATATTTACCTCTCATAATATATAATTTTTTAGTAAATAAGGATAAAAAGATGTAGAACAAAATATATTTAACAAAAACATTCTGATGACGCTGGACAACAAATTATTTTTTATCTGAAAAAGTTGTCTTCAAATTCAAATTTAAAATCTTGACATCTGGTGAAAATATTTTTAGAAAAAGTGGCACTCTGAAGATAACCTATTTTATTTTGTAAAACATTCGAAGGAGATCAAACGAATAATACAGTACTTTTTTCCTTCAAATATGATAGTATTCATTCAGGCAAAATAATATCAAATTGGCTTAATCGGGTTTAGCCTACTCAAAGAATATATATGTACACGAGTGAGCGACTAATAAAGAATATGCTGTGTATTCTTTGGGTTTACTTTTAATAAACCAAAATGTTCGTCTAAATTAAAGTTTAATAAATGTCCAATTAACCTGTGTTTGTTTTTTATATTTTTTAATATTTTATATTATTAATGTTGTTTTAATATATTTTATTTCTGAAGCTTATATTTCTTGACTATGTTTTTTTTAATGTTAATTAAAGTTTTGACAATTAAAATATGTATATTAATTACAATATCCGCAATATTACATGAAAAATTCATTAAATAATTAAAAAATTATTCAAAATTATAAAAAGTCAACAAATTAATTAAATAATTTAATTAATTAATTAATGGATAAATTACGAAACTATTTTTAAAACTGAATAGGCCTATATAAGATAAGATATGTTAAATTTATTCTTATTTACTTTAACAAGCTGATGGCGAATATCAAATTGACAGATGTACGTTGAATGGGCACCATAATTATACAATCATTGTATTTTATGTGTAATTTGAAATCTCGTTGATGTTTGCAAATTTTACGACAACAAAGGGGTGCGAATATCTGCAGGTGGATCTGTTATTTTGAGCTTAACATTTTACAAATAACCCTCTATGTTTGATTGTATCTTTGACGTTTGATATGTATGTATATAGGCCTAATGTAAATTATATAAGACAGTTCACATATCATGGATAGAAGCGCAGTAAAGCGAAGAGAAAATAAATAAATGATTTTTTTTTTCAATTACGCAAAATATTGAAATTTATAATACCAACGTAAACGGTAACAGCATGACCAACGACTAGACTAACGTTTTTATGTGCATATTTCTTGTCAGATGTCTTACAGATTATTGTCGAAATATATATTAAAATATTAATTGAGTTTTCTATCACTGGAATTCGTATTTTATTTGCGGTCCATTAGTTTGAAGTTAATTTGCAACGCTCATTATTTATGAAATGTATGCGTTACTTGTTTCTTTATCATATGTCCAATTATTTTTTAATTTATGTATAAATTATTTCTTAATTTTTTATTTCATGCAATCTTTTTCAAACAATATGTTTGCTTACTTGAGTTGCTCTATGTGTATTTTGGCGTGCATCATTATAGTCATTATATCTTTAAAGTCTTATTATTATTGTTATAAAATGAACATAAAATGTATAAATTAAAGCCACTAGATAGTTAATTTCCTATAACGTTATTTTTAAGCAAATGTTATGATTATTAATGGTAGAACATCTTTTACTGTGTAAAAGCAGTTTTTGTTTTTATAGAATTTAGAGTACATGCATAGATTGAGGGGGGAGATCTAACGGGTGCTTGCAAAAACCAAATTACTGATTGTTGAAAAATACAAAATGCTATCAACTTAATATACTCGATGTTTAGTTAACTTTTACAACAATTTGTAATATTTAACGTTACATAAAACGTTATTTTTTACATACAATTTTATGTTTATATATTACCCAATAGTTGTAATTTACAAATTGTTTGAAAAATTATATTATTGTCTCATTTTATAAAAGTTGTACAAATTTATTATAATAAATTTTTATTTACGTATTATACGTATAAAAATTCTATAATAGAATACCTTCAGTATTAGGTATTACTACTTGAGAACATGCTACAGGCGCCGAACGTTCAGTCATGATTAAAATACTATTAACACTAAAAAATACTGTTTAACATTTTAAAAAATACACTGGAAATTCCAATTCTCGGAAAAGATTATTAACAAAACAAAGAGTAAGTGTTTAATCTACTCACTCCTTGAAATTAAATAGTTGTAGAATGTTTTGAAGAAATAATTAGAAATAAACAATATATGTTTGTTCGAATTGTAAATTAAATTGTAAATCATTATTATATAGGTAACGTACCGTCTATTTTATATATATATCTATTCTATATATTCCGTTCTATATCTATTCTAAGTAGCCAATACTGCATATGGAACAATCCAATCACAATATTTTGTAAATCATTTTCTCCAAATTATAAACCAGAGTAGAATTCAGATGAGGTTTACATCGCGTATTAATGAGTATTTTATTTATAATACGCTGCGTTTGTGTTTTGATATAATATGTTTTGTTGACCGGATAGCAAAAACGCAATTTTATTTTAGCTGTACACGCAAATCATGCAGGTAGACGGGTATTTGTAGTAATAAAGATAATTTTAGCTAATATTAAAAGTTATACAAATATTAATCAGTGCGTGAAGGATACCTATAATTCTTTGAGAACAATATACTGCAAATGGCAGGAAAATTGTTAATTCAAATAAAATCGATGGTATCTAGCTAATTACTTAAGTAATTTCTATTATTTGTATCTCAGACAAAATCATCAAAATTGTTCAATTAACCTACTATTTATTTTGGCACATAAATTATGTACTTACATACTATGTAATTAATACTAAATGACTTCTATCAATATCTTGTAAAAGAATGATCTCACAATTTGAAATAATGAAACTGTAAAAAGGGTTTTTTCATATTGCCAATAATAGAAAATAAATGTCCACTTACGGCAGTTTTAAGTCGCAAATGCGGTTATTGTAGCACCGTGTTTTACATTAAAATTATACAGTTGAGATTTAATTCTAATGGTGTCAATAATTAATAAATAAACAAGGCTTGTGCTTCCCAATAGCAAACATTTTAAACGTGAAATTCCCTAGGCTAAATAATCCCTCGTATTTTTTACAATGAAACAAATAAGAAAAAATATATCATTTTTTAAAAAGTATTTTATTCGTGAAATATAATGTTCCGTCATGACAAAAATAACAGTCACACGCAGTATACAAGAAGTAATTAGGTAACAATAAGTCAGAATCATGCAAGGAGTACTGGCTGATATAAAACACAAAACAACAAAAAAACATATATATTTTTGTAAATAAATAAATGCAATCCAATGACTAGATATTATTGTTAAAATACGATATGTAAAACAAACGTGTACGTATAAATATAACAATATATTATATGTTCCAATAACAAAATAATACTGTGCAGCAAATTAAAAATACATGCGCATGTGCGTGTCATAAAAACAAAACAATTTTCTTGTTCCTACTGGCAGCCATTCAGGTTATGCTTTTAAAAGAAAATAGAATATTTTAATTTTAAAATGAAAATTTGTAAATATACTTGATTCAAATAAAAACGAATGTCACCACAAAAACAATAATGTTACAACTACAAACAACCAGTGAAAACATAACGACAGTTTAAAAAGAAATACGCATGCTAGGGTTAGGTATTGTTAACCAAAGCTAGCTTTAATGTAATATGTTGACTCAATTAAAGATAAACTATAGTTAACATACATAAATCGATAATTAAACAAACTTTAGTAGGTACATAAAAAGTGAGAATGAAGTTATTTTTTAATGGAGCGGGTGATAGAGCGATTTTTAGTTTTCTTGATGTGAAATCTTCAACTCTGAAAATAACATAGAAAGAGAATAAATTACTAGAATAATGCTTACACTATTAAATAATCTTTAAAAAGTCCACTCGGTGTGACTTACATACACGCCTAAACTAAACCATTGCTTTTGATAGAATCTTCCACTTTTTCATACAGAAAAGTACAGCTGTTGTCCTTAGAAGCTCTTTGACTATTATTATAAGTTTATGGAGAAAATCATTAGCGTAATACAACTAATTTTTTAAAATTGGATATATAGTCAATAGTCAAATATAGGAAATATTGTGTTTTTTCGAAACGAGGCTAATGTCACATTTTTTTGCAGGCCAGGGACCAATATTCTATTTAAAACAAAAAACATAATATATTTATTCAAAGTTATATCGATCAATATATCGTTTATTTATTAATTTTGCTATACTATATTATTTAACAAGACACGGCTTAATAATACATTAATTATCGTTACATGAAATTGAATATAGTAATATTTGGAAACTGAGTAAAAATTGTGTAGCTTAGTGGTTCAGCTTGTGCGATTCTTCAATGATCCTTCTATGAAGCTCACCTTGGATTATGGACAGCAACTAGAGCGTTGGCAGTTCCTCAGATTCGATTGACACAAACTTAATGATAATAAAAAATATAAATATAATCAGTACATTGGATAAGTTGATCAAATAGTAAATGCGTTATACTAACTAAGTACCACTTGTTGTGTAGTATAAGTAGTACTGAAAAAATAAACGTCTTAAAATTAACAATCAATCATATTCTAAAAAATTTAAATAGTAAATATAAGTTTATATTTGAAATAAAATAAACGTAAGTGAATTATAATTGGACCTCGTTCATTAGAAACTTTACATGTAGTTTAGAAATTACAGGTAGTAAAATATCGATAATGTTTATGTTTCAGTTTGTTAACATAATATCAATGAAACACTGAAACATATTATGTTAAAGTGTTAAATTTTGTTATGAAAGGGGTCAAATTGATCGTTTACTACTAAAAATATACCGAGGCAACCTTTCTAAAATGTTCACTACATGTCAAATTCTTAGTGGACCTTCGATTCCACATATTTTCATAGAATATACTCTAGAACTTCTTTTGATGACGTAATGCACGAAACAAAAAACAAAACATTGTTAGACAATACAAACATTTTGTACGTAAAAAAAGTATTTCAACTTTATTGTAAAACTTTCAGTGATATTTTACAATCTTATAAACTTTCTGTTAATTAATTTCACTGATAACTACAATAGTATGATGTCATTTTAACATAGTTATGTTTATGGCATTAATTTTGTCATATATGTGTCATTTATTAAATATTAGCTAATTACAGATTTTTAATATATAATTAATGAAATAATTATAATCGCTTTTAATAACTACATCATAATGTATTACATTTAGAGAATATTTTACTGCATAAGCTAACTATTGGAAGGTCAATTTGGAAACCCTCTCAAAGTTAAATATGCTTCCAAAAGCGCCAAGTGTTTATATACACATTTAGATATAATTATTATATATCTATACCTATATACACGTTTGACAGTATGACTTTTATCAAATTTAGCATAAAAAATTGACATAAATTTTAGAAATGTTAAGCTTTGTTCTTATGTGGTTACGTTCCTTTTATTTTGCAAAGTTTATTGTGCTGCTTTTATTTCTATTTAATTATCAGTTTAATTTGTTACTAAATATTTATTACTGAACATAAATTACACAAAAAATATTTAAGTAAAATACTTGCAACTATCAAATATGATTTTGATATAAACGAATCATATTACGACTTCAATAATAATACTATTTTATTTACCTTTTTAGTGACAGGTTTTTCAGACAATATTGGTCAAAGTTGTTCGTTTGTTTAAAATTCAGTCCAAACATATTATCTTTCCCGTAATCCCCAGTATTCTCCTGAAACATTGAACAATGTGTTCTTTATAAGCTCACATAATTGTCAACATACTACTCACAGCGTGTTGTCTATAAGCTCAGACAACACATGTAATACTCACAAAGTCATGGTTCAAATGCATTTGTTTTGAAAAAGTCAAGACTTTTTAGGATATTTTTTATTATAAAATTTTACACATTGAGAAATAATGTATCCAATACGCAATGAAACAGCCTTCATTGTATATTGTATTATGAAGGACATGTAAGCCACAAGAGCCAATATGCAATAGTTTGTGGGAGGTATCCGTTTCAATTTTTCTTCCAAATAGTTAAAGAAACTTCCTTTTCACATTTGGACCATCCATTGAAATTAGGAGAAGTCCACAGTGCGGTAAAAGCTCTCATAAGTATTCTTTTAGTTTATCAAGTAAGAAATTTGTCCTAGAAAACGAGAGGTCAAAAATCAAGTAACTACTTTATCCGCATTCTGATTGGACTATAATGGACAGTTCAAAGATTCATCAAATAGTAAAACAAAGTTGTCATCCTATTGACAGCTTCAATGAGGGAATGTTTAAGATAAAGTGAAATACAAAAAGTTGTCATGCATGCACATTTGCTTGAACCCCACTGAAGCTTTGTTGATATTTCTGAGTCAGGAAACATCAGTAAACTGATGTGTTTTTATTTTGATACTGTCTGAATTGAAAGGGCCACTAACGTTGAAGAATCAGACACTTGAGACCTCTCAATCATGAGTGATTCAAAAAATATCAATGATGGTGTCAATGATGTAGTATGTTTTCTTTTCGCAATAATAAAATAAATATATAAATTATTTTTAAAAGTTCACAATTTTTCTAAATTTAAGGCTTTTTCAAAACTTAATCACATTAAAAAATTAAAGACTTTTTCAAGACACCTTATTAAATAAAATGTCAAGACTTTCAAGACTACTACAAATACCCCTTATTAAATGAAATGGCAACATTTTTGGAGTCTTGAATTTTAAATTTAAGACCGCATGAACCATAGCAGGGTTCCTACTGGCTTTTCCAAATCAATATCCAGGAGATCCAGGAGACAATTTAATTTTATCCATGAGATTTTAAATGATATTTCCCAAATACCAGTAACCGTATAACACAGAGGTTACATTTTGGACATAATTTTTATTATCTTAAGTACAGCAGAATAATGTTTACATAACAATGTATATTAAATATGT
>JAUZND010005919.1:0-10978 GCA_034780555.1 Coelogynopora nodosa | reverse complement strand
GAGCATGCCTTCTAGAAGCTGAGACGGTAGAACATATAACCACTGAATGTCCAGCTATTCACAATCTCCGTCAAAAAGGGAACATCCAAGAACTGAATAATCTAGTGACCAACCTCATACAAGCATCACGTGTATTTTATTAAATAAAATTCTTACTTACAAAACTTTTAGAATTTATTTAATGTCAAAAAAATTGATAAAAAAGCGATTGATTTTGGAACTTTTTGTCTATAAAACTCATGTCCATATTCTATATAGATATATGTCATACAGCCCTGGGCGGGCTCAGGATTTCAACAAAGGAGCGTCTTTCTAAATGTTGATGAGACTCTCAATCTTATAATTGGGTCCATCTATATTAGAAAGATCCGGAATTTTGTACATAGAGATTCATAAGAGAACCAATATCTAGTCTTTTTTTGTTGAGTAAATTTTTTATATTTGTATTATGTTCCCTTCATGTGTTTATTTTGTAATAACGTCTCAAATTAATAATAATTATATAGCAAGATCATATTATCGTCCACGAAATATCCATCAGATATGTAGTGACTCATTATTATTTCAATTAAACTTTCAATTGGTGCTAAAAAAAATATGTGTTTAGGATATTTAAGTGTCGGCCCTATGACGTCATTAAAAGGAATAGGAATTATGTACATCACAATATTTTTTAAAGAATTTTATGGCCTGTTCGATTTACAAAACAACGCATTTTCTGCAAATTAAAGGTTGATAAATATATACTTCAAAATTGGCCTTTTATGACGTCATCATATAAAATCAATATTTTTCAAAGAAAATGCCACTATATATTTTGTTTGCAGATAAGGTATCTTCTGTGTACCAAATTTCACCTAAATCGATCAATGATAAAGATGATTTCTAGAGGGGTAGGGGGGCAAAATCATAGTATAAAATAGACAATCGATGAATTATCCATAATATAATATAAATATTCAAGTCAAGAGAAGTAATTTCTGTTAATTAACTTACCAAGAATTTGTCATCAAAAATGACAAACGAATCACTACACGTATTTTAAATAGTGCATTTGGATTATATTTATAATTTACAATAAAATGCATACATATAGGGTAGGGTACTTTGGAATTTGACCATCTACATCCATGTCGATTAATTAAAACCTTCAATTGTCCTTTTTGGAGATCAAAATTTTTAAGAGTTCTGTCCAGAAACGGCTTCTCAGTTAGTGTTTCTATTCTGTGACATTCCAATCCATATTATATCACGTGTCTTCTGGTTGCTTTTACTGTTCTTTCTGGAATCCCAGAGAAATCGTCCACAGAAAGAACACCATCCCCAGTGTCATCCATGCAATGAAATAAGGTTCCTCATTTTAGACTGATAGGAATCAGTCCACTTTATTAGCTGCTTTTGACGACATTTTGGTGTTTCCTAAAAGTTAGTTGGACTATGACAAATGAGGTGTATCGAATATTCTCTCTATATTTGCACTCATTAACTGTCATTTGTTAATAGGTATTTCATTTGTTTAAATTTTAACATTTTTTATATTTGATTAAAATTATTCGAATCAGCGCAAAATATTATGCTTTTTTGAAATTAAATTGTTTCCGAAGGGTTTAAAACAGTTTATTTATATTAAATAAAAATAAAAGGAATGAGTATAATGAAAAGGCATTGTCTCCATGAAATTGCAATGATACAACTATTATAAAACTACTTTAAAAATATTTCATTGATAACTGGAAAGTTTTGAGAATAAATCTTTTTTAGTTTTGAATTAATTTCAAGCTCATAGGTTATGCAAAATTAAACATTATATATACAGTCTTTTTATGTATATTTGTTTTCGTAGCAATTTGATATGTTAAACATATATTATAATTATGTAAATAGTAAAAACAATTTATCTTTATTATTTTATAATAATATATAAATATAACACAATTACAAGATATGAACAGTCTTTGGATATGCAGAACATGGAAGAAAAACAAAAGTATCTTTATGTTATATAATGCGAATTTAATATCAATGGCAGTTTAAGAGTTCGAGATTATTATTTATTAAATATATAATAAAGGCCTCATTTGTATAGACTGTAATGTAATCATTATTATCGGAAACTTAAGACATGTTTTCTCTGAATTCTTCCTCTGATTATATTTATTTATTTTGTATATGACCTACTGATTTGTCTCGTTTTATCAAGTTCTTTAGAATGTGACTTTACAAAATTAAATTATTTAAATAAAATTTATTATTTATATTTTATAATTAAATAACTTAATTTTTTTTTAAACATAAACATTACTATATACAGCCTCCGTAAAAATAATTGACAATGTATATAAAAATATTTTCCATGATATACTAACGAGTTCATTCCAGGTTACTTAACATATATATTATATAGAAACATCGGATACTATATGGTAGTTAACCCGGAGTAGCTTTCGAATTGATCAAAAACAAAGCGACGAGATTTTTGCTACTAATATTTCGCTGTGCATACGCGGCTTCTTTAGAGGACTGCAATGGATAATTGTACCGATTTCAGTCCTCTGGAGTACTCATGTATTAGAAGTAGCTAATAATAACACAAACCCAAAGTTTTGTTTTTAAATATTTCCAATGCTACTTACTTCTCTTGATCCAAGCGTTTTACCCAACTTTCGCTTCAGTTCACTGCACCGTTGGAAATCCTCTGATGAAGCCGCGTATGCGACAGCGAAATATTAGAAGTAAAATATTAAAAGA
Organism: Coelogynopora nodosa; assembly: GCA_034780555.1. NCBI lineage: Eukaryota > Metazoa > Platyhelminthes > Proseriata > Coelogynoporidae > Coelogynopora > Coelogynopora nodosa. Next base: position 8,230 of record JAUZND010005919.1, on the reverse strand, counting down.
AAAAGTTTCCTAGGTTTATTATTGATATTGTAAAAACGTTATTAGATTGAATATAAAAAATTTGTCATACGTTATTTATAAAAATTGTTATACTCAATAATATGCGAATGTGTACAATATGTATTAAGCATGGGCGGATATAGCATTTTTGACTTATGGGAGGTGGAATCCTTCAAAAGACATTTGCGGTGTATAACAGATGCGCACATTTTTCGCAAATTTCACCATATATAATAAGTTCTAGCGAATATTGTCATATATAATTTAAACATTTTAAAAGGAACACACTATAAATATGGGCCAAACTACGAGTAATGTTAGTGACTACAAAAAGTGTTTATTATCATATATATATAATTTAGAATGATATTAAGTACATTTAATTTTGAAAAACTACATGCTAGAGCATATATAAATATTTTAAAAAAGAAAACAAGTTTTAAATTGGTTGATGTCTTTATCAACTCATAAAATTTACAAAAAAATACAATTACGAAAAGCTATAATTAATTTAAATATACGTTAAAATTTTTATTTGAAACTATTATTATATTGGAAAAATTTAACATAGTAAATTACATTTAACTGAGTTGAATTATTTAAATACGTATTTATTATATTAATAATTATTATTATTAATTTATTTAATTAATATTTAATTGATCTCGCTAATTCGAATAATTGTAATACTGTACCCAACAAAGTCTTGTAGAATAGAACAATTGATGACAATTCGGAGGATATTCGATACTCATTATTTGTCATATATTCCAACTTAATAGGAAGGCAGAAGGTCTTAAATAGCAGCCTCCTATCCATCCATAAAGTGGACTGAGTTCTATCAGCGTAAAATGCGGACCCTATTTCATTGCATGGACTACACTGGTAATGGTGTTCTTTCTGTGGACGATTTCACTGGGATTGCAGAGAGAACCATAAAAGCAAACTGTCTGACGGGTGCAGGTGCCAAGTTGATACGCGACATATGGATTGGAATGTGGACCACAAAATACAAGCCGTCATCGGGCGAAGAAACACTGACTGAGAAACAGTTTCTTGACATAATTCATGTCAAAGGAGTGGGTGTTCAAAATATAGATAACCTTGTCAACTTCTCTTTTCATTTAATCGACATGGATGGAGATGGTCATATTTCAAAGGTACCCCATATCTATTTTAATGTCAGAATGCACCTTTTAAAATATGTGTACTGATTCATGTGGCTATTTTGTAAGGTAAATTAAAAAGACAATGTTTCTCTTGACTTGAATATTCATATAATATTACAAATATTTCATCGAATGCAATTTTTAGATTATGATTTATAATTTAAATTAAATCTTGAATAAGTATTTCATTTGATGAAAATACATACATTGAGATCACTATTTTTGAAGGAGACAATATTTTTTAAGTACAGAGCCCAATTATTTGGCGGCTTAATTAAAATAGATTGCAAGAATATATGGACATATGCGTGGGCGGGGGGGGGGTTATGCAGAAAGAGATGTTCCATACTACTAAGAATATATGGACAGACGATTTTTTTTTAAATATTGTAATCCTCAAATTTGACCATAGAAAAATGACTATGTTCTACGTATTACTTTACTAACCCTTGCTTTAATTCTTCAACGTCCTCAATCAAATGTTCCGCATGCTGCGTGCTACCTCAAAAATATATTTATCGCCATAAGTTTAATTTAAAAATGTGTATTTGTTTTTGTCAAAATACATCAATTAAAATAATATTTAATTTAAAAACCTAAGATTTTGAGTTTATCAAAACTTCGTAATCATGAGAAGTACAACAAAAAAACGCAAAAAATAAATTATTGGTGCCTATACTTGATAATTGCCGACAATTAGTTGTATATAATTAGAGACACCGTTGCTATTATAATTAATTATAATTTCAGATATCATCACAAACGGTCGTAAACGCCTAAACTTTCTAATTCATAATTGTATTTTATATAATGTGATTAAGCCTATAGTAATGAACTTATGTAATTCCATCAACCTTATCTAACACTTTATGAAAATGGAGGAATATTTAAATTAATTGAAAACACGCACAATAATAAAATGTCTTATAGTCATTTTGCAAAAATTAACTTACATGACCAATTGGAAATAATTAACACAATATAAAACAAAACAAATACCGCAGGGGACCATCTAAATTGTTTAATTATTTTATTTATCAGAAGAAAGTTTTATAATTATATTTTATACAAAGCGATATTTAAAAACATAAATCATTAAATATTATTCCAATAGTACGTTTTATATAACCAAATAGTATTATAAAATAACATTCTGCACACTACAAATAAGATAAAATTTACTTTGCATGTTAGAAAATAAAATATTTATTGTAACTGAACTAAAAAGTGGCTGACGATCTACATGTATGCAAAAACACACGCACAATAACTAAATTTCAAAATAATTAGGTGAAAATTAACTTATATTTATGATCAATCGTAAATAACTTAGACAATGTAGAACAAAACGAGCACTGCAAAAGACAATCTAAAATTTAAATAATTATTTTAGTAATCTGAAAGAACATTTAATAATTAAATGTTGTACGAAACAACATTTTAAAATATAAATAATTAAATTTTATTATAATTGTATGCTTTGTATAGCCAACTAGTATCACAAATAGACATTCAGAACACCAAAAATAAGATAAAATTTGTCTAAAATGTAAGAAAATACGACATATTATAAATAAACAATATAGCCGACTACGGAAAATTATAGAAAACGTACACACAATATTTAAATTTCATAATAATTACGAAAAAATTCTCATATATGACCAACAGAAAATAATTAAAACAATATGGAATAAAACGGACGCTGCAAGTGACAATCTACAATTTTAAAAATATCTAATTATTAATCAGAAGAACTTTAAATATTTATTTTTTCTACAAAACGACATTTTAAAATATATGTATTATTGGCTCCGACAGACTTTGTTTTGAAAGGTACGAAACCAAGTTGTAAAACTAATAATAAAAAAAACAGAGACAATAAAAATTTTCGCGAGGGCTTTAATTCAAACAATAAAAGTAAAATAAATGGTTACCATGTGTAGCTAACAACGACATAAATAGGTAAACCAATTAGCGGAGACAACGTCAACAGAAACTCGCACGGGCTGTTAGAAATGAATCGACAACCCTGAGGAAAGCGATCTATATGGCACAGGTTGGTAATCACTTGAATAGGACTCACTGTCCGAAAGTTTCGGTATCGGTGGTAACACTACCGGATAATTGCTGGAGCCTATAAAAGGTTCGCCGAACACTGAGGGATGGCTGGAAATGGTCGTGGAGAACTCGACGGCCGGGTTTGTGTACATGTCCTCAAAAGTCCTTGAGCGGACAGTGCCTGATCAAACATGTCAGAAGAGTGGTACGAATCCAAGTTCACTCCCCGAGAGGTGGTTGCTGGGGCTTTACCTCCCCTCCTGAAGCGATAAAGGTCGACCCCAACCACGCCCTTGCGCAGCTGGGGGGTCGGATGGCGCTCTGGGAAATCGCCAATATGTTGGCGAGATCATGTGGGTCGTTCATCCTGGCATAGGCGGCTATGGCGATCAATGCTGAACCGATGCACATAGCATTCTGGAACAACTCGTCGCTGATCTGTTCTAGGGTGTGCTGATCAAGAGCTCTAATGATCGCTTGTAGTTCGTGAACGTTTCTGGTTCCGGAGCCTTTGCTCGATCGGGGCTAGCCATGTGAGATTTTATATAATTAAAAGGTTCAATTTATTTCATCATTTTGTCTTATACATTCTGTTTCAAATCTTCCAAAATTAATTTCTCCTCTAGGCTTTTCTGTAGTTCAAGCTTGCATTTCAATTTGCATTTTGCGATTTGCATGTATTTCAATTCACGAATTGTAGTCAGAGGCGTCGATTCTTCCTCTTCCTCCTTGTCCTCTATCGATGTTATTGATGTATAGTCCTTTGAATGTAATAATTACTCGTTTGTGTTTGAATATATTGAATTTGTATTCTTATTTGACATTCTGTGTTGATTAATATACGTGCAATATGGCAATTTTCGTTAATATCGTTTCGTCGATATCTGTGCACAATTAGTTCCAATTGTCTTTTCAGTTTAGTAGGTAATCGATTTCTAGGGGAATATTTACTTAGGAGTAAGAACTCTTTCGCGTTAAATGGTATAATAGTCAACAATAACAATAAATCTGTGTTCGTACTAAACTCTCGTGCGTTAAACAGCCTTGTTACACATAGGACAGTTATTCTTAATGTTTGAAACTTCAACAGGCATATGTTTTGTTTATTGAGTGTCTAATTGGTTGTATTTAGTGTATATGTTAGGATAATCTTATATTTTTATCATTTACATAGTTTAAAATTGTCCTTTTATATATACAAATTTAATTTTAAATCTATTTAATATGAATATAGAACAAAAATACATAATTTTATTTGTCTACTGCTCTATACATTTATGTTTAAATTCTCGTGAGTATGTCTGATTAGTAACGATAACGTGAGTAAGATTTTAACAAACCATCGTGTCAATAAATGTTATGGTATAATATATATTATATTTTCATGTGCTAGACAAATACTATATTATTTTTTATTTAGAATGTATTTCCATAACGAAATGAATGAAATGTTATTAGTTTGTGCATTTTCCATATATATAGATGGTTCACCATTTAATTCCTTTACACATAAAATAAAATAGTGAATTGGCAAGTTTAGGCTAAATTGTACGTTTACGACCGTTCGTGCTGAGAGCTGAAAGCAAAATTAATTGTAACAGCAACGGTGCCACTAATTATATTAATTATCGCCAATTAAAAAGTCTAGGCAAGAGTGCACCTAGCTGGGTCAGCAGTATTCAAATGTTTAGAAAAAAATCGGAGTGGTTGGAGGGAGCGGTACTGCTACAAAAGCGACCCTACCTATACTACTTTTATATAATTTCTAAGACACCATTAAATATATGAAAATAAATGTTGCTAGTAGTATAAAATTACTAAAGTTAAATATAACTACGGTTGTAAATATACAAACGTAAAATATTTTGTTACAAATTATTTAAAATGGTTTTATCTGTTCACAATTTCTACTTATAGCATGTTATTTCTACTACAATGGCAGTATAGTGGTACAACATTATTGTCATTAAATATATAATTATGGGCCTTATTTGTAGACTGTAATACAATAATAATATTATCAGCTACATCATTCAAGTGATAACACGTCTTTTAATTTGATTATATTTATTTCTTTTGTACATGACATACTCATTTGACATACTAATGACGTACTAATTTGTCTGCTCGCATCAAGTTCTTTAGAACGTGACTTTACAACTTTAAATTATTAAAAAATATACATTTAATAGAATTGTTTCTTTCATTCTTAATTTCAGGCCGAATTTTGTGATTTTTATAAAAATTACCGCATTGACAGTGTTGCAAGTTCCATTATTTTCGACCTTATGGACCCAGATTCGAATGGATTGATTAACAAGGATGAATTTGCAACAGCCTTCATTGATTTCTTTCTGAGTGAAGACCCCAAAAGTCTCTTCAAAGTTATATTTGGTCCCCTTAGAGATTAAACCCTGTTCCGAAGCAAATGAAGAGCATTTATTTTAAAGAGAAACATTATGAAATTTGTTTGTGTTTAATAATATAATATACCAGTTTAACAAAATTTAAAATTTAAATTGCATGTTTTGTCACGATTTCACAATAAAAACAAATGTTGTCTCTCGAGTTATAAGTTGATGTTGTAACTTCTCCGACTGCTACTACAGAGCAGCGTTTCCGAAGGGTTTGATTAATGAATTGAGACTCGTGTGTAACAGCATTTATGGTTGCAGTCCTGTGGATTAAATGAATAAATTGAGACTCGTGTGTAACAGAATTTATGGTTGCAGTCCTGTGGATTAAATGAATAAATTGAAACTCGTGTGTAACAGAATTTATGGTTGCTGTACTGGGCAGCATTTATATATGCGCATTTTAGACAGAATTTTTAAATTCTAAACTGTGATCTGATTTTAAAAGTTACTTTTTTTCGTCTAAAATCTGTTTCTTATTAAGTTCATTCGATAAATGATATTATTTTAACTAAATACAGATTTTACATTTTCTGTACTATTGCATTTATAATGAAAATTAGTTGCTTTCGTCACTGAACTCACTTTTTTTATACCAAAAAAATGGTTACACATTTTTTTTTCGTATTGAAATATATATTTTAAAGTTTTTTGCTAACAAAGCCTATATGTAGTACTTCTAAAATATGCAATTAATATTATTTGCAGTTGAACTTTGTCGTACATGCAATATCAAGTTATGTTTGAACGAGGTAGTCTTGATGCAAAAGCTATGTTGTTTCGTGTTTTTATGTAGGCCTACAGTAAGATATGATATTGAATATCAATTAATAACCTTTGACAACAAATTATATAGACCTACGAGTGTACTCCTCTTTACACTATTAAAGATCACTATCAACAATTGTCGACATGATTTAAAAAACGGTGTATTCATTAATTGTATTCATTTATTGATTAAGGCTGCAAATGGTTCTATCGCCCAGTAATGTCGGAGTTACCAATAGGGAGGTCTTCTTACTTTGTTAATGATCTCCCTAATTCAGATGCTTTTGAAGCCGAGCTTTGATGTTGACACGACAGCAGGGAAAACCATCAAAACCAATATGTGATTCCAAATATATATATTATTTTGAAGATTTCAGAAATATTCCCCATAACAAGTTGTGAATACGAATGTAACATAAGTGTTCCTAGTACGACAGACAGTCAAATAAAGACTAACTTCCTTGGCTTTACTGTACATCCATATCCACAGAGACATCAAAGAGTTGTTCAAGACTTTACTAGACCTCAACCCCGAATAATACTATAAAGAAATGTTTTGTATATTATTAGTATAGAATGGAATATCGCCCACTCTACCTAGATGTGCGGTTGAATTTATATGGGTTCTGTTTTATAGACAAAACGTGGGAAATGTTCATCAAATCAAACATATTAATATATGTAATTCCATATACGTTGGTACAATTTTCAGAATTTACAGATTACAATTTTTTTAATTACACCGAATATATATATCAGAATTTCCATAAATAAGTAATTGATTTGTTGACTGACATAATGACGATAATTACACAACATTGCTTCACGTAATACACTAATTTATTATTTAGTTTGGAGTGTTTGGGAAGTTCAATGAAGCTTCAACTTGGATTGCAATATTACCAAGAACATGGTGTAAATAGTTTATGATACTTTTATCGGAATTTAAAACAAACATAATTGCACTTTTTCATGCACACTTACCAAATACAAATGTTTTGTGTGCCATGACTAATTATATACTAAAAGATTTATTAATCAATCGATATTGATCTAATGCAACAATCCACCATAACGAAATAGTTACATATGTATACCAGATAAATCGAAACCCGTTTGTCACGAGCGGTATCGTTGCGAACGTTACTAATAACACTCACTACTGGACAATACTTAATAAAACGTAAACTTTTTTTTATGATTTAGTAAAAATTGTAATAATTCGTTTAAGATACAACAGAAAAAACAACAGTCATTGTTTACAGGCGTTAGAAATGTGCAGTACATATAATTAATAATTGTCACAGAGATACCTCCTAAAGACTTGTCGAGCGATTTTTATTTTCAAAAAATGTAAGAGATTGGTAGCCTACCATTTTTATGACCTGATTGCGTCATAAACTCCAGTAATGGAAACTATAAGAAAATAATGATATTTATGATATATATTGACCAATATTCAAGAAGTGACTGTCTGGGACTGTTTGAGAAGCGAGTTTGGCCAAAACTTGCAACATTAATAGAAAAAATAAGTTTATCGTTGATTATATACAATATATTAACCTTGAATAATTAAATTATTTTCTAAAATAAACAGCAATTTAATATAATACCAAAATAGCATTTATACTACTTATAGCTTATAAAATTGATTGGAACCATCAGGCCAAATCAGATCACCAGATAGAAAGAAAAGAAAAAAATAATAAAATATAAATCAAAAGAAAGGGTAACTATATTGTATAACAAAGAAAACCGACAAAAAAGATACACAAAAGGCAAAGGAGAGGAATTAATAAAACTGGAAATAACAAGAGT
>JAUZND010005918.1:0-10979 GCA_034780555.1 Coelogynopora nodosa | reverse complement strand
GCCACAGTGGTGAAGCTAAGAATTGGCCACAGTGGTGAAGCTAAGAATTGGCCACTGTAATGAAGCTAAGAATGGGCCACAGTGATGAAGCTAAGAATGGGCCACAGTGATGTACCTAAGCTTGTGTTAGTGAAGCAATACCATTATTATTAGCTATACTACGGACGCTCTTTTTTAATATTGTTGAATCGTCAAAATATGATAGGTTTTTAAAAAGGAACATTTGTAAAATTATTTTATTACCAAAAAATCCTCGCACCAGGTGAGCCAACCAGGTTCCTTTTCTGCCTGAGGAATGTAAACCTTCGCGACTTTATCCTTTTATAATTCTTTATTATAAGTAAATTAATTAAAATGAAGATAGCAAAAATTACAGTAATTGCAGGTTTCTTTATATATATTTAATTCATTTTCAAATACTTACTCCTAATCACTTTTTGCAATCAACGTTTGCAATGCTTTATCTAATAAATGAATTAAATTATCCATTTTTTAATTCACATTTAATAGGGCAGTTCATGTGCAAATATTACATGTTTGATTGTCACTATAGTGCACACTTTGGAATGTTAGGAGGGGTCGAATTTTATTAAATATATTATTAAATCAGTTTAACTATGCAATTTTCTATAAATCATTTATGTTTTAAATTTTTCTACCATTTATATACTATATATATATATACAGTATATACTGTGAGCACATATTTTATCTCTCGATTTGTGTTGAATCAATGTACTGTAATTATGCGTTATGCCAAACCACGCTTACTCGTGGGGTGATGTGATTAGCTCGATATTGGTCTGTTGATTGAAGTGTTTGCAAGGTTTGCACCGAAAACTCATGAGTTGACGGATATTAAGGAATACGTTATGTCCGCTCTTTAACAATTTCAAGTTGCTGTATTTATATATAGATATTGTAATGCACTTGTGAAGATTGCTTTGTATTTGAGTGAGCTAAACAAACTGTCAATAAATAGTATTATATAGCTTGTGCAAGGTTGGGTATAATACAATAATCTTAATTTATTTGGTAAACTTTTAAGACAGAAATCCAGAAATAACCGGTTATAACAGTAGGACATTGAGATACCTGCTCCTCGACTGAAATAATTAATAAAGAACTTCTTTTTTAGAATCTCAATGGGCTGCGTGGAAACAGACGCACATGAATTTATAAACTGTTTATACTTTTTATTTATCAGCTGTTGAACAAATGAGTTTTGATATTTGACTTGTAGGATGGTGTGCATAAAAAGATCATATTAAGTGTATGAAAAAGCGCGTAAAAAGGTGGCTTGGTACCATTTAGCTTTCTGGTTTACTAAACTTGAATAGGATGAAGCTATTAGGTAGTCTGATAAAATAATTAATTAGCATTTGGTCAGGGTGGTATTGTGAATATATGACCCCGGAAATATTAATATATATTGATTTTTTAATTTTATTGATTTTCAATTTATTCTAGTGCTTGATTTTTTCGTAGATATTTTATGTTATATAAAACCTAGTAAAAAATATAGTTAAAGTTATTTGAAGATTGTTTTGTGATACGAATTTTCGATATTTATGTATCTTTTTCATCTATAAAAGTGATTTACAAAGGCCTTAACACTAGAAGCGGTCTCCCCGCTGCTTCTCTTACTAATTGCTGTTTTAATCGTTATGCCCTGATCCTTTATAACATTATTTGATGGATTTTATTATGAACGCTTCTCATGATTAGTTCGGACAAAAATAAAAATATCGCTAATAATATTATTATTATAAATCTGTCATAAATAGGAGCATGTATTATTTTTATTGTTATCTTCGTTATCTGTGACTGCCACTCGCTTTTAAATTTGCGTGTTCCGTAATAAAACAGATTTTGCTTTTTGTTCTAAAAACAAATTTCCTGGAGTGAGTCAAATGAAAACTTTTTATTGTGATTATTTCTATGCAGCAATTAGATACATACTGTGGATAACATTATACAACCTTGGAATTTTAAATATTTAATAAATAAATAACTAAATGATTAAATTAAATCACCTCTAAAATATTTCTCTCATACATTGGTTTAGATTCCATGTTTGGATCTCCAGTCAGTTCCCAGTCTGATCCACATCAACTGCAGTCGTAACCACATCTCTGAACTGAAGATCAATGGAACCTCCATACGACAGATCAATGCGGCGCAGAACTGTAAACACTTTGCTGTTCTTTCAATTAGATATATTACGTATTAGCCTATAATGCAATCAATCCAATTACACATTACATATTTCATAATGAATTAATGATTTATATTAAATATTTTATATTTAACGTATTATTTACAGTTGAGGAATAATAAAAACTCCAATTGATAGATACTATATAGCTCATAAATAACCTTTCAATTGTTATAAAGTCAAAAGTATTTATCAGATTAAAATCCAATCGTCCATTATATCTTTACACAAGCAATAGTTATTCTCCGAAATTTGAATAGTTAGACCTTTCATTTAATGAACGTGATTTTTAATGTAGTATTATAGTTTTGAATATGTTATATATGTGTAAATATAAATACCACTAGCAGAGTAACAGTCAAGTAACATATAAATCAGCCAAAAAATTCCTTTAGATTGTTCAAATTGTTGCTTGATAGATTTTTTTGAAATAATAGTTACTAAATCCTTTAAATAATGAAGTTTTCTGAAAAACATTAATCTCTACTGACAAGTTCAATTTTTTAAATCAAAATGAAGTTGATGTATTATGTAACAAAATGATCACACCAAAACATACTGAGAAAATGTTTATTGATCTCTATGTTTAAAAAGCCAAGTGTCAAATTAATTATTCATCGCTTTCCGTTTAAATACAAATTCTGAATATAATTTTAACACAATTCTAAATTAAATTTTCAAAATAATCCAATAACTAGTGAAAAAGTCGAGCAGCAGAAGTCAAGAAGACTATCTGAAGTGGCGATTCTCTGAGTTATTGAAGAAGGAATTTCATTACAGGTATAATACATTTATAGGCTGTGAGATTGTTGCTATTTTATAAACAGAGATGTCATCTTTAATGTTAAAACCATGTCAAACTTAAATGTGGCTATGTATCATTTCATTTTGACCGAAATGTGTCTGTCAACATTCTTTTGCGGACAGTTTTCGATGATCAGTACTGAAACAGCACTTGAACTACAGAACTAAACAATAACATTAAATTAATTAATAAATTAATACGATTATTGCCAATATTTTATAAATATTTTATAATACTTAGTTTGACTTGGGCGGGTATTTAAGATTCTGCACACCGAAAACCCATTTAGCCTTTAAAATGCGGTCTTATCAGTCATATACGAAAGTTTTTGGTATTTTATTAAGAAGACCTTCTGAAGCCATAAATGTTGCATGAATTACCACAAATAATTTAAACAATTGTATTTGATAAAAAATATATAATACATCCATTTATACAATATACAAGAAAATTTCATAAGGAAAGTAAAATAATAAATAATAAAAATGTATTCCTATTTTTAGCAGTTAGATGTGCTCTTAAAGGAAGAAGATAAACATTACTAAACAATTCATATATCATAATAAATAAATACATTTTTTACACAGAACACAATATAAGTTTACACAATTTTGCCATCCCGCCAAGTCTGCGCATGATACTGTATGACATAACTACCGTTGAATTCAGCCTTACACAGCTCAATCTTCTGCATTGTCATGCTGTGAAATCCCGCAGTACACTTCCCCCCTCGATATGTTATCCAACTAAACGGGTTAAAATAGACGGCTGGATAAATCATAACACGCTTTGGAAAGAGTTTTCTGTACTTGACGAGGGCTCGCATGAGAATAATTGGTCCTGTCAATGCCTCGGCACCCGCTGGATTACCGGATTGACTGGGATTGATCGTCTTAGCAACTGTCATTAGGTCCTTAGCTAAGCCCAGCCAGAAGGGTTCTCTGGCTCGTGAATACATGAACGAGTTCTGTGTGTAGCCTTCGGGAATCTCCACCCCACCAAACTGGCCCTCCATAGCCCCAAGTACAATTGAATGGTTGCCAAGGAGGTGCTCAAATGGTCGGAGACACTCCGTGTCAAGGTCACTGTAGATGCCGCCGTAGTGATACATGTAGAAATAGCGGACTGCGTCGGCCCTATTTATCACATGGGGATAGCTGTCGTAGGTCTTCAGAAACCACGGATAATGCTCAGCAATGAGGTTGCGATTGTCGTCGTCTGACCAGAGTTTGTAGTCCCAATCTGGGAAACAGGATTCCCATGATTTAGACCAAGTTTTAAATCGATCCGGAAGATTATAATTTTTCCAGCTCTGATGTATAATTTTGGAACTTCCAGATAGTTTTGGATATATGAATATTTTACTGAAATAATAAAAGGAAACAAGCACAATAGAACACAATAAAATAAGTGTTACTTTAATATTCGTTTTCATGAGACCCAAAAATGCTCATTGACTTCCAAATCGCCTTCAGAGGTTCACAGTGAACACAAAACCTTAACTAAGTTGTAACCAAGTAAACTAGACGAGTGATGACATCTACTTATATTGACACACCAATTGAATAAAGGTTATGCTACTAAGACAGGATTGGCTGCAACCTTTCAACGACAGCATTTACTATCTTGATTTCGTATCGAGCCAAGCGGCTATAGTTGAATTTGATTAAATTAGTTAAATTGGTTGAACTGAATGAAATCTGAAATGAATTAAATGAATTAAATTAAATTTAAATAAATTTAAAAAAATACTTTTTTAAATTAAATTAAATGAATAAAATAAATTTGATTAAATTAGTTAAATTGGTTGAACTGAATGAAATCAAATCAATGAAATCAAATCAATGAAATCAAATCAATGAAATCAAATCAATGAAATCAAATCAATGAAATCAAATAAATGAAATCAAATCAATGAAATCAAATCAATGAAATCATATCAATGAAATCAAATGAAAATGATTCATCCAATGAGATTATAGCTAAATATTGATCGGTAGCATATAGATAGTCGAAGGTAGTTAGTAGCCTATATTTTGTTTGCAGCTAAAACAAAACATCGTACATATTCTATAAAGTAGGAATCTATTAGAGAGTAGGCTTCTATTAATTTTTACTTAGAGGGGTGGACTTTTATTGGAGAGTAGGCTATTAATAGAGAGTAGGCTATTAATAGAGAGTAGGCTATTAATAGAGAGTAGGCTATTAATAGAGAGTAGGCTTCTAATAGAGTAAATACGGTATATAAAATATATATTAGAAAAACACTAACTACGCCAGCCAACTGAGCCCCACCTTTGAGTTCAACATCATCGCTGACTCGGAGCACCTTGGCGGCGTAGAGAATGCCGAAGAGGAGGATGGACAGCACCGCGGTCCACCCGATGATCACACACAGCCCCACCAGCTGCCAGGCCAGGTCCAGGCCCGACTGTCGGTCCCACTTGAACAGGATGCCGCGATCGAAGTTGAGAAAGGCGATCGATATCACGCCCCAGATGCCGCCACCGAAGTGAACGGCCACCGCGTCCAGGGGGTCGTCAATGCGCATCTTGAGCATCAGTTTGGACCAGGCGTAGTAGGAGATGCCTGGGATAGTAAGAGAGGGAGATAGGGGGAGAGAGTGAGAAAAGGGGATAGAGAGGGGGAGAAAGAGGGAGAGGGAGAGAGAGTGAGTGAGGGTTATAGAGAAAGTGAGAGAAGGGGAGAGAGAGGGGGAGAGAGAGGGAGAGTGAGTGAGTGAGGGTGATAGAGAGTGAGAGAAGGGGAGAGAGAGGGAGAGAGAGGGGAAGATTGAGAGAAATATCTATGTATATATATAGAGAGAGAAAGAGAGAGAGAGGGAGAAAGGGAGGGAGGAGAGAGAGTGAGAGAGAGAAGTCTCCGCGCACAGGCACCCAAGCAACCACGCAATCCAGAACAAGTGATGATAGCTCCCAAGAAGCGACAGAGAGAGAGAGAGGGGGAGAGGGAGGAGTGAGAGATGAAGGGAGAGAGATAACTATGTATATATATAGAGAGAGAGAGAGAAAGAGAGAGAGGGAGGGAGGGAGAGAGAGGGAGGTTGATATATATATTTATATATATAGAGAGAGGGAGAGATTGCGCTCGTACAGCAAGTGATGTAAATTTTGATACAATCGAATAAATGACTGCACAAATAGGACCGTCGGTGTGCACCTTGAGCGAAAGTTTATATCTGAGCAACAGATAATAATCAATAAATAATACATTAGTTTTAAGGTAGAAATGTTATAAGCAATATATTTGTAATTGTTATCAACATATTTGTAAAAGTTATGAACATATTTGTAATTGTTATCAACATATTTGTAAAAGTTATCAACATTTTTGTAATTGTTATCAACATATTTGTAAAAGTTATCAACATTTTTGTAAAAGTTATCAACATATTTGTAAAAGTTATCAACATATTTGTAAAAGTTATCAACATATTTGTAAAAGTTATCAACATTTTTGTAAAAGTTACCAATCATTTAGTGAATGTTATTAAAAATGACAAATTAATTTAGAAAAGGCTGTTAAAATGAACAATTTGGTAGTAATATATTTCATAACGTCGACCAAATTAAAAAAATGCTAAAACAAAAGTTAAATATGCAAACTTTTATCAATGTTTAATTTACATGGATATTTAATTTATTTTTATTTTTCAAATAGAACTTTTTCTTTAGCAATGACGTTTGTATAGTGAATATTTTACTAATGTGTCGTTTTATTTAATTTCTAGCTGCATACATAATTAATAAGTTTAGATTACGACCTCAAGAATTGTTGGTGCAGGCATTGCTTCTATATTGCTTGTTGTATACACGCATTCCATTAACAAGTCGATTTGCCAACACCTATTTATTTTACCCTATGGCATCTAAGATTTAAATGAAGCGTTAAGATTTTCATTTCTCCGTCACTAAAAGCACTTAGCCTGTGTGTAATATTCATTTACAAGTATGTAAGATGCAATATCACACTAAACAGGTTCTAAACAAAATATGTATATTCTATTTTCTTTTCAAGTGTTACTTGATTGATCTATACAATTATGCTAAACTTTGAAGTTGAACCGATTTACACCAGTGAACCTTCTTAGTTTTCTAAACAAAGGAAATATGGAATGCCAGTGCAATACTCTGGCATTGTCAAAAATGATTACTGTGCAGTTGACATAGATAGAATGTTTCTAATTCAAACCTATATCAATAATTGGAACAATATAGGTGGCCTGACCTGCTCATTAATTTTGATCTATCCGGCATCAGTTTAATTTAAATGGTTTAACATGTTTAAAAATATCATTGAATGAACATTAAGTAGCAATATAAAGTTGATTGTCTTAACTTAAAATGAGTTCTACACTGTATTGATATTAGTTTTAAACTATCACCAAAATCTAGTTTTTTTTATTGACTTATATCATTAAAAGGTTCCAAAACAATGGCCCTATTTTAAAAGTAAACTGATAAAATTGTTGCTTACATTTAAATAACTCGATATTATTTTAATTATCTAATATAAAGTCTGGGCATTTTAACTTATTGTTTGTTCAGTATAATAACTGAAAATAAAAATTAGAAATCTCACCATCAAACATTTCTTTTCATAAAGTTGCTTCTCTTAACGATGATTGTATAAACGTTGCTTATCTTAGCGTTGCTTGTCTTAACGTTTCTTATCTTAAAGTTGTTTGTCTTAACGTTTCTTATCTTAAAGTTGTTTGTCTTAACGATGATTGTCTAAACGTTGCTTGTCTTAACGTTGCTTGTCTTAACAACGCTTTTCTTAACGTTGCTTGTCTTAACGTTTCCAAGCATTGAATTATAATTTCATAACTTGTCTTATTAAAACCATAATCGTACTTATACATTTCATTCACAAATTACAATGTCATGACTTAAAAACTGTCCTATTTATCTATGATGTCATTGAAAATGTCCACATATATATATAGGGTCGTTTTCATTACAGTATTTTTTAAATCATTAATTAAATTAAATAAAAAATTAAGATTCGTTCATGGTATAATTTTAAAGTCTCAGTTTTAACTTAATAGAATCGACCTGATTACTACATGGTTACCACCCGGTTACCCCCTGGTTACCACCCGGTTACCCCCTGGTTGCCACCCGGTTATCACTCGGTTACCACCTGGTTGCCACCCGGTTACCCCCTGGTTACCCCCTGGTTACCACCCGGTTACCCCCTGGTTGCCACTCGGTTTCCACTCGGTTACCACCTGGTTACCCCCTGGTCACATGGTTACCACCCGGTTACCCCCTGGTTACCACCCGGTTACCACCCCCCGTACGTGCGGTGGCATATAACTGATTCAACTCACCGGCAAAGACCCCGATAACCGCGGCGCCCCAGGGGTAGACAGCATTGCAGCCGGCGCAGATGGCCACCATCCCGGCCAGACTGCCGTTGATCGTCGTGAGCAGGGACCAGTGCCGCTTGGACACGAACCGCTCGGCCAGTAGGCAGACGAAGGCGGCCAGCGCGGCTGAGATGATGGTGTTGATCATGGCCAGCGCCACCACGGCGCCGTCGCCCTTGTTGGTGATGGAGAGCTGGGAGCCGCCGTTGAAGGCGAAGAAGCCGAACACGAGGATGAAGCCGCCCATGAAGGCGAGCTGAAAGGGGAGGTGGTTGGTAGCCATTCTCGTCATCACGTCTCACCATGTGAAGAATACGAGTCTCCCGTAATGCCCTCCGAAATGCCCTCCAAAGCAGACCTGTGTGATTAACTTGACTTACTACTTGAGAAGCAGTTAAGCAGAGGTAGACACTAGCATCCACCGCAGAGGGCAAAGCAGCCACAGCAAGAGACGCCGATGCGCGGACAGATATTCATCCTAAAGGATTGCTGAGACGCAACACAACGGGCACTGTCCATGAGCCTCTCTGAGCAGCCTTTGACTTTAATCATGTAAGGGGGCCTGGTCGGGAATCGAACCAGGGACCTCCGGTACTAGAGGCCTGCAAGCTACCTCTACGCCACCGCTGCCATTGCTGCCATTGCGGAAGTAAGATAGACACTGTAGCCTATTTGGAGAACGAGGAGTGTCAGGGTGATCTTGGATCTATGGCAGAGTACAATTGTGGGTCATCTTTATTGTTAATATCTGCTCAAATGGAAATCAGGCTGCTGTCTTACGGAAGCAATTTTTCTATTTTTTTCAATAAATATTGCGACCTATTGACAAACACATTATATCATTTATGATACAGAGTGATGAATAAAATGTATATTTTATGTAACGTATCTAATGTTACACAATTGGAAAATGATCTATTATGTATTGTGTAATACTCAGCTAAACGCTAAACACCTCATGCTATTATCAGGTAATATACAACAGGCGTATTATTTAAATCATAGGAATATATTATGCACACAATGGGTTGGCATTGATAATATTAGAATAATAACACTAACGAATCACATCAATATACACAGCTGGGAATTAACGCGATTCTGACATTGGTATTTTTAAAACGATGTCCAGTTAATGTTTTTTCATATGATTATAATATAACCAAACTAAATGGAATACGAAACTAACAAAATATTATTTTCCACGTGTAAAAAGTTTAAAAACTCATTACTTCACTTTCTTTACTATTTATGAAATTAAATATATTTTGCGTCGAAGAAAAAGTTATACTATATAGATAGAATACTTTATTTTCCAACTTGTTAAACAATACCATCCTATTTATTTTAACTTGTATGTGAATTCCATCGCTCTCAATTGTGAGTATTCTTTTAACTTGTCTTTATATAATATTTACTTTAGACGCATATCCATGCCATCCATCCCAGTAAGATATATGTATATATGTTGTCAAATTAATTTCATTATTTGTCTTTGTTTCTTTTCCATCACTCAGTATGTATATCATTATTTTTTAAAGGCATTGTTTTGTTATTGAACAATTTGATATAAAACAAGAATACAAACAGAAAAACTTCCACTTATATTTTGTTTGACTCTCATAATACATGTGAAACAGTTTATTGCTACGAAAACATTAATGGAAAGCATTATAGTTAACATACATATCTTTGTGAACTCAGTCGGAATTATAGGAAACATTATTTTTCTTATTGCAATGATAAAAGAAAGAGTTGAGTCTAAAGTTACTACATTTCTTATTTGTCATCAAAGCTTGATGGATGGATTAGTGTGTTTCAATTCAGTTATTCTTTTCTTAAAATTACCATTTTCATTTAATGGAAACGAACTGTTTGACAAGATTATCTGTTATATTTGGAATAGCAATTTTATTTTTTCATTTGTACTTTTTACAAGTGTGCAAAATTTGGTTCTCATATCAGTGGACAGATTTTGTGCCGTTGTCTATGCTTCAAAGTATCGCCTGATGCAGTCTAAAGTTCAATTGAAGTTTATTGGAATCATCTATCTGTATGCCTTAATGGTTGTTGTACCTTTTCAGCTCAAGGTAAATTATTTCAATGGAACATGCATTCCAAAATACCAACACGAATCACAAATTTTGGGAGACATAAGTTTCGTCATTTCCATTGTTTGGTATATCTCAGCTCATGTGTTGCCTACAATTGTCTTCATCGTCCTCTACTCAAAAATAGCCTGGGTGTTGCAGAAGACAAGTCGAAACAATTTGAACGCAAATGAAGCAAGTTATCGAACGGCCACTCGTCAATTTACAATTATAACTTTGATAGCAACTGTAATTTTTATCATTTGCATGTCCTATATAACCATTTTAGATATTTTCTTCATATTCAAACCACTAAATTATTTAAATTTCGATCCATATGAAATAATGATGCTTCTTATTTCACTTAACAGTACCATTAATCCAATTCTTTATTTTGTTCTGATGAAATCAATGAGACAGAAAGTTGTACGAACAATTCTCTACCCGATAAGAAAGTTGACTGGCCGAAAT
>JAUZND010005917.1:0-10979 GCA_034780555.1 Coelogynopora nodosa | reverse complement strand
TAATTCAAGACATTTGTAATTTCAACTATGATTTCACTATGACTTTAACTTAATGTGTGTACCCAAACTAGTATGTATAGGTATATTATACAAATTATCAGAACGTTTTACTTATATAATCACAATATAAATATTATTAATTTTATAAAATGTTCATATACTAATTATTTTCGAAAACGTTTATATACTGATTAAATAGAGCAATTTATTGTTTTAATAAAATTTATGACTTTTAGATCTAAATGTATATATTTTTGGTTTTGTATATCCGAAATATTGGTATTTGATCGATAATATGGATTGGGGTTCAATTTAACATCATATTTTGATAGATTGACCCCACATTTATATCTGTATTTAATACAAACTTTAGCCTTAACTATTACCATTCGCGATTTATGAGGCAATTTTAGTTTAACTATTTGCCATTTTGAAAAATGGCCGCCATTTTGAAAAAACCACGATAGGATTTTATTGACATATTTTTCCAGTATCCTATGAACCTCTAATATTCAGATTTGCATCCCAATAGTGGGTCAATTTTTTTAAAGTTTAGATGACCCTTCCGGTACACCGTGAACCATGAATATATTATAATACATAGTGAGATTTCACAAGTGAAATCGATAATTTATTATAATATATCCATTTTTTATAAATAATTATTTTGAATTTTTTAATTATAAAAAAATTATTGAATAAAATTATTAATGATGTGCTTGTAAGCATAATATAATTTGTAAACCATTCACACTTACTAATGATTAAATACAGTAAATTAATTATGATAAAACTTTCGGTAAGTCTTTATTATTTTTCAAAATGTATGAAAGAAGTAAAGAATGATTTTTGTAAATTTTTTAATTACTATATTTTATATTATTATTATATACCTTATTTATATATAACTTTATTGTATAATTTAATCAATATATTGTAAGTAGGATTTTATAGATACAATTTACAAATCTCAAAAAATTTAAAATGAGACATAATTTAATATAAAAAAAATTGACGTGCAATATTTAGATGTATAAATAACAGAAAAATACATTGAATTCTGGTAAAGTCACTAAAAGTAGTGCGAGAGTGTCCACGTTTTTTCAACAACAAAAATTCGAGTATACAAAAGAAATTTTTTTAGTTGGCTTATATGTAGAATTTGTTCATTATCTAGATAACAAGGATACATAGTCATAGATTTCATGTCAATGTTGTTACAATACAAAATATATATGTTACAATGTTTTATATATGTTTTATATGTTACAATATAAAATATATATTAGGATTAAAAGGATACATGTAGTCATATGTCAAGCAACACTCTCGAGAGTTTTGCACCATTTTGTCAGAGATTTGACCAATTCGGCTGCTCGAGCTTCTTCTTCACGCAACTCCTTTAATGCTGCAGCTTTTTGCTTGCATTGTTCGGCTGAGGAATTATTGCGCTTTTTTTGAGCACGAAATTCAAGTATATATAGATATTAAATCGAATATATTCGAGTAAGGACATAAAATTCGAGTATATATATAGGTATTAAATCGAGTATATTCGAGTATCGACATAAAATTCGAGTATATATAGGTATTAAATCGAGTATATATTCAAGTATGGACATAAAATTCGAGTATAGGTGCGAAATTCGTGCATATACGTGGACACCCTGCCACTGCAGAAATATATTTACCGTCCTCTTGTATTTAAAACACATATTATTATTAGTTACTTAATTACTACATAATCTTGATTACTACTAAACAGGGTTGAAAAAGAATCTATGTTATAGTTATATAATAATTATGTAGTCAAGAGATATTACTTTGTTTCCCGATAGCGGCAATATGGTGGTTGTTATGTAAACATGATTATAATACATTTATTTGATATAAAGATATATCTGAATTAGACAAATTTAGTCTATGATCATAATATTCGGGCTGAAATAACTCCATTATTAACGTAAAGTTCTGTAGAGCACGCTATAATTGTTAGCTCAAATTGCTTCGGTTTAAACAAATATTCGGATTAAAATGCGAACGCATCAAGTGAAAATGTAAATCGGGAATCATAAACGTAGCGAATTAAACGAAATTTACAATATAAAAAAATAGGAAAATATGGCGCCGTAATGTAATTTTTGAGCACCGTAATTAAATATAAGGTGTTTCAATTTATAAAATATTGACCTGGCAGATTAGTGCCTATAGCGCGCATGAAATAGGCGCAAAAATACTTGGTAATCGTAGTCTTTACCAGCTAAATTTGAAGTATAAGCTAAAACGTCAAAAAATCTAATATGATAACGTAAATCACGATAATCTGTCCACAATTAATTGAGAGTATAAAAATACAACCAAAAAACCTATTTACTGAAACTGAAGTATATGCCTGCATTGGTCTAATATAATTGTTTATTCCAACATTTGTTACAGCATGTCTTCGTTGTTATACTTGTCACAGTCAAATCTTTGGAAGCATGTGAAGCCCGAGGGGACAGTGCAAAGTGCACGAAAGACTTCGATGTTTGCATACAACATAAAAAACTGTTTTCAGACCGTGATTATTGGTCTTGTGTTCTTGAGTCAAAACCTATATGCCAGCGACTTTGCTTCCGAGGGAAGGGATATTACAGCTACTACTGGCTCTGTGATTCTTCATAAATGTCAAGTTCTGAAACTGTGTTAGTACCTGATGTGCTCAAATGTTGTAGTGGCAAATCACCCTCTATACCCCGTCAATTCTACATTATGTTGTGTAAATTAATCCGCTGTCATTAAATTTAAATACAAAGGCTCGACTTTTGACTCACATATTTTTAATTCATTCGTCAGTTGTAAGTTTATAATCCATTATATTCATTAAAAATGATCTAAATGAAATAATAATACATTTTACAAAATATCTATGTACAAACACATCGCTAGTGGGTTTGAATTAAAAGCCTATTTTCAGAAAACTGGGTATTACTTCTGCGAAATTGCACTATGCTGGAAAAGAGGGAAACAGAATGAGGAGACAGGAGGAAATTTATTAAATAGGAAGGATGGAGGGTGAGTAAATGAAAGTCAAAAGAAGGTAAGAGGTAGAAATAGATCCAAGGTGGGGAGGGTTATCGTTTGATACGCAAATCTTCATTTTGCGCTCTTCATATTACGCAAAACAATTAATATTTTTATTGGAAAAACAGCTCTAAATGTTTAAAAAAATTTAAACTAATATATTTCGCAATTTTTCATGTTACTTCTTATTTATATAATTTAAAGTAAAATCAATAACACTATATACAAATAGTGTTTATTATATATCGATATTATGATCTGCTATTATAAATATTGTTAAACATTGTTTACAAGGCAATTCTTCAAATTACACTTTATAATCAGTAACGCCATATTTATTGTATCATAATTACCTTAATTTAAGTCAATATTATGTACATTTGTATGTAATAGTTAGACAGTAAATGCCCGGTTTATTATAAAAAAGCAACAGTTTACATGAAAAGTATTTTACTATACAATATTTGATTCTTAAAACGATTAATATCATTGCATTATAATGAAATTAATATGGTATGCTGTAATATTGTAAAAATCCGAAAAAATATATAATAAAAGTATATAAGTATTTTTAAAATATTGTAATGAACATAACCTAAAAATAACATACCTATTGTATATATCTAACTTAGTGAAAGAACTACGTAATATCGCACTAACAAAAATGCTATACTTTAGTATACTTCAACTTTACTCATTATTAAATTAAGACGTCTAATTTATATCTAAGTGATACGGTGTTAGCATCTTTTTTGTTAGGTTACAACTAGCTACTAAACATCTCATATATGCTTTTTTCTCATGTTGACGTCATTGCAATGAATGACTTATGACGATAATAATTGCAATCTTTTGACCTTTTTAGAAGATGTCTAAAAACCTTTCAGGTGAGAACCAACTAACCTTTTCTATTATTGTGTTTTAAATAAAAGAGTACTTATAGCGAATGATATAATAATATAACGGCAATCTGTAAATCGTTCATATGATATTACAAGCAGAACATCATATTCTTGATATAATGTAAATATTCAAAAATTGAAATATTTAAATATACATATAAATATTACATATTATATATAATATAAGGTTTTCCCCACTATCTACCCCGCAGTGATGTGTGAAACATAAGGAAATCAAAATTTAGTCAATTAGAATAGATTATATTGATAAGTGTATTTCGGAAATGCGACCCGCAGTTATATGTTTGTTAATACATTGTAAATATCTTTTATAATATATAATTGTTGATTGTATAATAATAGGGATCACAAAATGCAGATAATGTTAATGCAAACAAATTATTCAAATATAAACCGTCTGGATCACACAGATGCCCGCTTAGTGGAGGTTAACGCCTTAGAAAAATTTATTACACTGGTCGAAGCACTCGTGGAGGCACTGGTCGAAGCACTTTTGGAGGCACTGGTCGAGGCACTCGTGGAGGCACTGGTCGAAGCACACGTGGAGGCGCTGGTCGAAGCACATGTGGAGGCACTGGTCGAAGTACTCGTGGAGGCACTGGTCGAAGCACTCGTGGAGGCACTGGTCGAAGCCCTCGTAGAGGCACTGGTCGAAGCACTCGTGGAAGCACTGGTCGAAGCACTCGTGGAGGCACTGGTCGAAGCACATGTGGAGGCACTGGTTGAAGCACTCGTGGAGGCGCTGGTCAAAGCACATGTGGAGGCACTGGTCGAAGCACTCGTGGAGGCGCTGGTCAAAGCACATGTGGAGGCACTAATCGAAGTACTCGTGGAGGCACTGATCGAAGTACTCGTGGAGGCACTGGTTGAAGTACTCGTGGAGGCACTGGTTGAAGTACTCGTGGAGGCACTGGTTGAAGTACTAGTGGAGGCGCTGGTCAAAGCACGTGTGGAAGCGGCTTTAGCGTCCAGTTTTCCAATGCCTAGGGAGGCAATAGCCGCAGAACCTGCAAGGCTTTCTTAGTGGGTATGCGCTTGGTAGCTTTGTTGTGCTACCCATGACCGATGACACAGCCTAATTGATACGGCCTGTTGTTCTGCTGGGGCCAGGGTGGCTTTGGACTGAAATAAACATATAGTAAAAATGTAAATAAGAAAAATAATTTACACGGACACACGCAAAAACGTAAAAAACATAAAAACGTTATGTAATAAGTATTACAAATTTCGAATGAGAAACTGGTTTACACTAGTCAGATACATTGTAAACTGTTGCGTAAAATTCTGAATATAAGTACCCGGTGTAAAAAATACTTTTTAAATGTTTGGTTTATGAGACCAATGCGACATAATATAGTCATGAAGAGTCATAATGAGGACATCATATCATCATTATCAAAGAGTAATTATTACTGTGGCAATGTACTTTGTATAACTCTGATTAATAGTGCAGTGGGGCAGAAATTTATACATTTGTCTTTCCTCATTTTTATACATCAACTGTGAAGTACAGTCTTCTTACGGAAAGCAATTGAACCAAAGCATGCAATCCCTTTAATATAGAGGCCCACTAAAGCAAAACGTACGTACTAACTAGCCTGTAAGGTTTGGTAGCCTTCACATAAAAAAGTATGTATCAAAGATTAGGCAGTTAACGTTTATGTCACTACTAAATTCTGAAAAGTTACCAAAATGTAGATAAAGGTTCATATTTTAACATCGTTGAAATCTTAGACTTAACACAAAAACTTAATATTCACATTTTATATGTAATATTCATATTAAACAGTCTTATTATATTTACAAAAACCTATTAAGTCAACACTAGACCAAACGGCAAACTTACCACCATCAGCTTCGCTTAGAAAAACAGAAGTGCTTTTCAAATGAGCGCGTATAACCAAATCAATATTGCGTTAAATGAGGAAAAACGAAAAATGAAATATGGTAGTAACATAAGTATCGCACATTACAAAATGGATTAAAATGTTATTAAGAAATCTGGGGAACTTTTTGGTATCGCAGACGTAGACATACAGTCGAAAAGAACACTTTTCTAAATATATATATTTCAACTTTATTGGTTCTGCACGACATGAAGAAATACGTAACAAAATAGTAGCCGATAATTTTGAGAGAGAGAGAGAGAGAGAGACAGAGAGAGAGAGAGAGTGAGAGAGAGACAGAGAGAGAGAGAGAAGGGAAAGAGTATAGCGACAAAAATAATAGAAGCGCAACTATAAAGAATCAGGATTCGCATAAAGCTGGCCGCAGCCCTGCACCCTAATGACAGGGAAGAAGTCCTACTCTGGTGCTGACGACGATGGAGTCAGCGTCGACAATGGTACAGGAGCCAGGTCTGGCAGACCAGCCGAGCAGAGTTCAGTCACTGTGAGAACACGATTGAAAGTGGACCTCTCCTATTTACTATTGTATTAGATAATGGCCCGTATGCACCAAATGTATTTAGTAAAGCAAATGTTTAAATTATTACAGAATGATAAGAAAATGTTTAAGTATATGCTTAATCATTTGATTATCTCGTATGCACACCAAATTATTAACTAAAATCAATTTAAGTAAATGATTAAATTAGACAAAATATTTAAACAAACTTCAGAACTAGTTTAAACACTTTCTTCGGAGGATAATTTTTTATTTATTTATTAATGGAAATAGCATTACAAGATGATCTTTGACCTCAACGTCATTATAAACCGAGACTAAATCCACTTTTGCATTTCAGTGATGCGGAATTTATAAAACGATTCAGGTTTAGTAAGGATACATTTCAATTCATTCAATGTTGATCGCATATCTCCTGATATAGAAAATACAACGGATCAAAATATGAGTTTGTCACTCGAAATTCAAACATCAATTGCGCTACGTATGTATGCTGGCGCAAACATGCAGATAACTTGTGGAGATCTTTTTAACGTGTATCAAGCTTCTGTGTCCAGAGCTTTATGGAAAGTGACAGATGCTTTAAATTAATATCACTGCGCCATGAATATATTCGATTTCCAGAAAACTTAAGACACATAAAAGATGTTTACTTTATAAATGCTAGATTCCCAGGTGTAATTGGATGCATCGACGGGACTCATGTGCCAATCCGCACACCTAGCAACTTTGAAAAACCAGAAATATTCAGAAATAGAAAAAAATATATGTCGATAAACGTTCAGGCTGTATCTGGTCCAGATTATAAAATCTACGACTTAGTATCACGGTGGCCAGGATCTACCCATGACAGCCTGGGATGGGTAGCTTAATACTAGCTTGTATTAAGGTTTCAAACATGTAGTCCCGTAGCCTTGGTTCCCCTGGTTTTTTGGACTTTTTCGTTTGGTCAGGATAAATCTGTGGAAAGGGGTTAAGGGTTATACTAAATTTGATTGCACTAATCTGTAGTACTCTTCACACCCTAGTTAATACCGAAAATTCTAAGCCCTATGTATTATAGATCAATATGAATTAACTCCCCAAAACGGAAGGGAAATGTCAATTTTTTTGGCGTTTTCCTTCCGTTTTAAAATTGCTATAGATTTTAGTTGGTACATTGTATGTTGATAACTTTTTGAAATTTTATAGAAAACATCCCGTTCTATCATTTTAACATTAAAAATATATTCAAAATGTGTTATAAATAATTTATTTGGACCCCTTTTAACCTACCGGAAGGGAAATGCCAAAAAAAAAATTTGCTTTAAAATATTATATAATTGATTTTTTTATAGGTTTAAACATTTTTTAAACAAAAATAATTTATTTTACTAATAAAAAAATAAAAATAAATGTTTCATAAAAAATTTTTAATATTTTTTAAAAAATATTTTAAAAGCAAATTTTTTTGTTGTATTTACGCCTATCGTTTAGAAAACATCCCGTTCTATCATTTTAACATTAAAAATATATTCAAAATGTTTTATAAATAATTTATTTAGACCCCTTTTAACCTACCGGAAGGGAAATGCCAAAAAAAAAGTTGCTTTAAAATATCATATAAATGATTTTGTGATATGTTTTATCATTTTTAAACAAAATTAAAAAAAATTGCTAATGAAATATTTTTTTATTTTTACACTTAGTAATTTTTTTCGGTAAATTTATTTTTACTTTCGCATGTAGGCTTTGTTGATAATTTTATGCATTTTGACGTTATGTTTTTTTTTTTTTAATTTTTGGTTATAATTTTTTTTTGGGTAATTTTTTTGGGTAATTTTGACGTTATGTTTTTTTGGGTCGGGTGGGTGGCATTTTGTTCCATTGATCTGTAGTACTCTTGACACCCTAACAGATTCCAAAAATGCTAAGCCCTATGTATTATAGATCAATGTAAATTAACTCCCCAAAACTCCCTACCCAAAATGTGTTATAAATAATATATTTGGACCCCTTTTAACCTACCAGAAGGGAAATTCCAAAAAAAAATTGCTTTAAAATATTATTATATAAATGATTTTTTTAAATATCATATTAAAAAAATTTTGCTAATGAAATATTTTTAATTTTTACACTATGTAGTAATTTTTTTTCGGTAAATATTTTTTTTCGCATGTAGGCTTTATTGATAATTTTATGCATTTTGACGCTATGTTTTTTTTTAATTTTTGGTTATAATTTTTTACACATTAAAAATATACTCAAAATGTGTTATACATAATATATTTCGACCCCTGTTACCCTAACGGAAGGGAAATGCCAATGTTTTTGTTTTGTTTTTAATTATGGTTAATTAATTGGTAAATGCTATTGTTAAATATAAATTCCAAACTATTAAAGTAAAAAATTTATAGTATCCAAATATATATAATTATATATTATATGTAAAAATACATATATAACAATACATAATAAAAACATGTTTTTTTATCTAAATATGAGTAGATAGTTGGTCGAGAGAGTTATTAAATGATGTAAATAAATATATATATATAACATAGGTAAAAAAATGGAGAGAATAGAGAGTGGGGGCGAGAGACCCGCTGCACTCCAGTAGAAACTAGAGTCAGCTGGCGTGTACCTT
Source organism: Coelogynopora nodosa (assembly GCA_034780555.1). Taxonomy (NCBI): domain Eukaryota; kingdom Metazoa; phylum Platyhelminthes; order Proseriata; family Coelogynoporidae; genus Coelogynopora; species Coelogynopora nodosa. The sequence continues at coordinate 1,961 of JAUZND010005917.1, read as the reverse complement.
GCCGGAGCAGTGGGGTCCTGTGTCCCGGGACAACGGGGGTATATATGGGGGCCGCACCACTCTCTGGATAATATACAGTATCACAAAAACACAATACACAATTAAAAATCTGTATATTTGCCCGACTCTTGGACAAATTGCTCTTTCAAAAAAAGCAACCCTATTACGATAATAGTCCTTAAGTTTTTTCGGGCTGTATCTATCAGTTAAGTAATTTCCACATTTATTATTCAACAATTCCAATAAGTCGGCAGTTTTACTATACACTACTCCACAAATATATGTCTCAATAGTGGCCCGCTCAAATAAATCTTTATCATGAGGGGGTATTGGGTTGCACTTTCGCACCTTAACTTGTGCAACTGAATCATCCATCAGAACTCCTTCACCACTAGTTGGCAAAATGTCTTCATCAGATGATAATGAAGCAATCAGGAGTCTCTTCAAAGGTTTTCATCCACTTCCTCTTGAAGTTAACGGCATTTGAAAGGTGTTCTGTGGAGTCGACATCAAGAGAGGAGAGTGGGAGCCAGAGGCCCGCTGCACTCCAGCTGGAACTGGAGTCAGCTGGCATTGTCCTTGGTTAGGCAGAGGGGCTTATAGGAACCCAGTAGAAAACTATTCAGAATCAAAAACAGTACTTGACATTTATTATTAAAAAAAACTTGTTAAATGCAAGTTATATGTTTATGGATAAATTACATTACAGTAAAGATTATCTTTTTATCCGAATTGCCATCATCCAGATGTCAATATCAGTTTTATTTGCTTATCTACACTGTACTAAAATATACTTATATTCGGGCATCCGCAAATATTACAAAGGACCATCTCTAAAGTACGTACGCAGTCATCATTCATCATAGCAATTCTAAAATATACGCACCTGTACGCTTAGCCCCCCCCCCCCCCCCGTCATAGAAGAATACTCATACGCAGTTGAAATATAATTTATTTGAAATAAGAACATATCTATACTGCTGGTTTGAGAGCACAGAGCATATACCAGCATACTAGCATATACTAGTACTAGTATACTTAACATATTTTTTTGTTGGCCAATAAGTAACGATGTTTATATAATTATAGTATACTAAAACATGATATGGCTTATATGATTAAATTTATATTGTGACAACAAATTTGATACATTACAACTATCGAGTTATATTTGTTATCTTCTAATATTTAATTAAAGTAACACTCGTAATAATGTTATGTATAAGGTATGGCGTTGTCTGGCTTTCAATTAGCAGTCAATGAACGGAATACTACGTAAAATGTCGAATATGTTCCGAACTGGGAATTATGACTTTATGATGGCGGCATGTCCTCATTCTCAATAATAGTAGTGGTAGTATGATGGAAAGTCTTGTGCCTTTTCATGGCCGACTCAGATTGCCCAACATTGGAGACAAATGGGGGACACATACACAATCAAATCGGTATATTTGCCAATAACAAATATCACTTGCTTTGATTTTAGAGTTGCAACTATCGTCCGAAAAACTTAGTTCTACCAAAAAATCGTCCACTAATACAGCTGAAGACCATTGATCGAAATTAGTTGGCATTATCAAAAAGCAGTCTGTAGAAAATTGAAATAATCATGCACTTTATAAACCTACGACTAAGAATTAAGTCCGTCTGGAATTCCAGACGGCATAAAAATTAAAATACAGACTTAGCACAAACTGGCATACCTAGTTCTATTGTTTACTCTGATTGTATAGATATCGGAGAATTAAATTACTATAGTACTAAATTACTTAATTCAACCATAGATAGTATTGACACTCTAATTTGGCTATAGATATTATTGAAAAATGGCGTACAAAAAGTGTTTTAACACTTTGTTCACTCAAGGGCGTGTAAAAGGAACTTTCATAAGAGCGTACGTTCACTTTTTAGACTCTACCCCCCTGCCCTTGTATGCTCTTCATTTACCCCCACCCCCTTCC